>OZ026521.1:39969753-40000872 GCA_964019695.1 Loripinus fragilis | reverse complement strand
TGACTGAATGATAATGCGATTGATTGGCGGTGTACAATTTCGAAATTCAAGTTTGCACTGCTTATACCCCTATTCCACACAGGCCCCGATTCCCACGAATTGACAAATATTTGGATTCGTGGCTGAATCGTACTCAGTTTGTGAAGATCTTAACTTATTCACACAGTCCGTAGTGAGTTCTTGCAATTTTTAGGTCTTTCAGGAATTCGGCTCAAAACTTTTGAGGCTTGGAACGTTTGTGATTTTTCAGGGGATCCAGACCAGTATTGTTAAGAAACATTTTTTTTTTTGATTTTTCAGGGGGGGGGGGGGGGGAGTCCGGACCCCTGCCACTTCCCCTCTGGATCCGCGCATGAATTACTTACATTCAAAAGCGTCTTTACCATAGGTATTGTGACAGATTGGTTTGATTTTACAAAACGTCAGCCTACTCCTAGTAATAATAATAATAATGGACGGATTGGTCAGGTTTTTTCACACCTTATCAAGAAGCCAAATAGACATGTTCATCAGCCTCGAGGACAAGTATAAGCTTTTCAATAAGGCTGGTGGTCGTTTAGCCCTATTGGTCACATACCTGTAATTGTAAAAAGGGCAGTGATTTGCTGAAAAGGTGGGTGAAAGCTCAGCACAATATTTTTAAGTTGTAAGGTGTTTTATGATTGGTCGATAATAAAACTAGGAGATATACTATGCACAATAAATTTAGCAATTGTTTTGTATGGGTGAGCCCATCCACATTAGATCTCGAGTTTCGTTTGCCGTCATGAAGATACAAGCGTCGATCATCTGACAAGATTTTTCCATTTAAAAAAATACAGATTTACCAAACGCAGCCGCCGTGATAAAGTGACGTTTAATTTTAAGACTAGCGGGTAACGTGGGTATTTCTGATCATTGGGGGAAGCCGAAACCATTTTCAAACGATTGTTTGGTCACTGAAAACCAAAAAAGGCATAGCAAATGCTGCAATTTTCTGAACGTTCTCAGAGAAATAAAGGACCAAGTTTTCACAATTTGACGTTTTTACTAATGCTTTTACGTTATCACCTTTAATCGTTGTTTCTAGTCGAGTTTTCTTGAACCACATTAACAAGTAAAATTGCTTGATGCCTTCCAACACATTTAGACAAATAATGATGAATGAAACATCTTCACTACTACAGTGCACGAGCCGAAAGATAAAATCTAACGTCACCATTATCTCGCAAATGCGTCGCACCATTTTTCAGTAACTTAAGGTTTTAATCAACCATAAGATGAAGTGTATTGTAAGCCTATCATATCTTTGTAAACTGAGCCTCTGTTGAATTGGCACGCCAAGTAACATTAGAAGTTTAATCAAATGATGACTACGTTTTGACGTCATTGATGGCAGCTGATTTTTTTCAGCATGAAATCTCTATCACATCTTTTACATAACCAATAGTTTTTTATAGGCGTATGAATCATGAGGAAGATGAAAGACCACCAAACGAAAAATCACATGCATATCATTTTAGCATTACTTACAACGGGTGTGATTTTTGCTTACTGACACCTTCTGAAATTCTTGCTCTCCCCAAATGCCTATTTAAATGTTGGCGTCTGAAATTTCGTGGTTTAATTTTCCTAAGATCCTGTTCTCGTCATTGCAATTGAAATTGGTCAGCATTGCACAAAGTTGAGCACATAAAGATGCGAAGCATAAGAAATTGCTAAACTTGTTGTGCATAGTATATATTGTATTTATTGACGGGTATATCTTTGCTGTACTTTTTGAAACAACATCTCATTGCTTTTGTTGATTAAGTTTACTGGTGTGGCTTAGAAAAAAAGGACCTCGCATTCTGGTATTTTTTTCAGTAGAATTTTCCTCTCATGTAGGTTGCCCTCCTCCAGGGGCCATAAAGGAGTAAAACATGGTGGCCACTGGGATATCTCATTCTTGTTTATTGATTGAACTAGGTCCAATCTGTAACTCTATGGCAGCCTCATTGTGATTGTAGAGTTTTGAGGACTACAGCATACTTAAAAGCTATAATGAAGGTCTATGGAAAAACAATTACAGGTCTGGGCCCTATTACTGTATGTATTCTTGCACAATGCCAGTGCCAGACCTAGAGAGAGGGGGGGCGAAGACGCCATGAGTGTCCATTTTTTTTTCGTGCATTATATATACGGTAATGGTTTGGGGTAGTTTATTGGAGGCTTGGGGTGTTTTGGGGTGTTTCGATGGACCGCACGACGGTTATGCTAAGCACGACGGTTATGCTAACAGTTAAGTGAAAATCAAATGGTCACAGACCTGTAAATGTAAAAAGGGCAGTGACTGGCTGAAAAGGTGGGTGGAAGCTTAGCACAATATTTTTAAGTTGTAAGGTGTTTCATGATTGGTCAATAATAAAACTAGGAAATATATTGTATTTATTAGACGGGTCTATCTTTGCTGTACTTTTTGGAACAACATCTCATTGCTTTTGTTGATTTAGTTTAGTGGTGTGGCTTAGAAAAAAGGACCTTGCATTCTGGTATTTTTTTCAGTAGAATTTTCCTCTCATGTAGGGTGCCCACCTTCAGGGGCCAAAAAGTGGCAAAACATGGCGGTCACCAGGGTATCTCATTCTTGTTTTTTGATTGAACTAGGTCCAATCTGTAACTCTATGGCAGCCTCATTGTGGTTGAAGAGTTGTGAGGACCACAGCCTACTTAAAAGCTATAATGGAGGTCTATGGAAAAACAATTACAGGTCTGGGCCCTAAAGAAGAATATCAGGCCTGTTATGTTGGATACCTTGGCTGCAATGTATGTGACCTGTAATATGTTTTTGATGCATTGTTTTGATTTCAGCAAGTCCAATAATGATTTGAGCTTTCAAAAAGTTCACTTTTTTAAAACAAAAATCATTAAGACTGCAGAAAAAGAGCCTTATTAGTAGGTATTGGTGATGGTTGGCTCAGTTTTGCACTACATATTGGACTTGAAGCATGTGAGTTGCACTTCAGCACTATGAGGCTATACTGTAAGCATACTTTCATTTATCGGAAACTCATTGGTTCCCAAATCAGAGCATTTGTGTTTTTATTGTTATGCTAAAGCATTTTTTGAGTGTGTGTTCTTGTGATTGTCAAAATATGGTAAAAAAAGGCCCTTTCGCAAGTTTGCGTAAACCGCAGTAGTGGTCACTTTATGGAGTTAAACGCAATTTAGTTGAAAAGTGTTCACATGTGTTAAACCCATATTTACATGCTCATTTATTGCCATGTGCCTTAGTTGAACTCAGAGATGGCACAAGAGACTGTCATATTACCCAATATGACATTGACCTTTGACAGATTGACCTTTAAATTGAGCAACAGTGTAGAACAACTTGGAAACCTGTATGATATTGCACTCTCCACTTTGTAGAGTAGAACATTTGGGTCAGTTTGGGTTGATTTGCTGTCCAAATTGACCCTTGACCTTATTGATGACCTTGACTTTGATAAGAGGGGCCATTTCATATGGATATATGTATGCGTATTAGTCCGTTTTAATCTTTACTATTCAATCCGGCAACTTAAATGTCACTTTGAAAAAATGTCATAATGAACTGCAACAGTATACCAGTTCACAGGCATGATTTTACCAAATTGACAGCCTGCCATTTGTAAAATAAGTATTTTGGGCTAGTATTTTTTAAACTTTGTCAATAATATGATGTTTTCCTTGACCATTTTACCCATTTTACCCCAATTTAAGACAAATAGGTCATTAATTGTAGAAATTGTACCTTTTTGACCTATAAAATTGCAAAGTGACCTTGACCTTTGACCTATATGACCTTGATAATTCCCTTTCACTGACCTTGACCTTGCAGCATCCTGGCTGTAGTAGTTTTTTTCTCCAGCTAGGTCTTTGGAAAAAATGTAAGCGGTCAAAATGCCATGTCGGTGAGCATAGCCCCTCTGCATGGAAACTAGTTTTGCTCTTCACCCCCTCTTGCTGTTACATAATATTAGCTTTTGTCACCTAAATTAGCAAAAATTGCTTTATTTTGCACAAATGAACATTTTATGTGATTAGAAGATGATTTAATGTGTAAAGAAAGTATTATATGTCCCATAGCTAGGAGCAAGTAATTTTGGCCTTGTTAATGGGGGTGGGTGGGGTAACTCCACACTAGACTCATGCTGGTAAAGCACATGCATCTTTTTGGTATAGTATATTATAAAGTGTGTTATAAGCTTATATTAGAGAAATTTAAAGCATTTCTGATATATAATAAAAGAGATTTAAGAAAATGAATATGTTCACTTTTCCTTTTCATTATTTTGCTGTACAATGAGTTTACCAGTAATATGTGTAGGGGGGTAGGGTTGTTTAAAGGGTTCCCTAGAATAAGTTTGGGGTAAATGATGCAAACAAACAATATAAATGTGCTTTAAAATGTTTATTGGTTTGAATTAAACTATTTTCTTGGTCCTTTGTCTGAAATGGAATATGGCTTTAGGTCACAGACCTGTAAATGTAAAAAGGGCAGTGACTGGCTGAAAAGGTGGGTGGAAGCTCAGCACAATATTTTTAAGTTGTAAGGTGTTTCATGATTGGTCAATAATAAAACTAGGAAATATATTGTATTTATTAGACGGGTCTATCTTTGCTGTACTTTTTGGAACAACATCTCATTGCTTTTGTTGATTTAGTTTAGTGGTGTGGCTTAGAAAAAAGGACCTTGCATTCTGGTATTTTTTTCAGTAGAATTTTCCTCTCATGTAGGGTGCCCACCTTCAGGGGCCAAAAAGTGGCAAAACATGGCGGTCACCAGGGTATCTCATTCTTGTTTTTTGATTGAACTAGGTCCAATCTGTAACTCTATGGCAGCCTCATTGTGGTTGAAGAGTTGTGAGGACCACAGCCTACTTAAAAGCTATAATGGAGGTCTATGGAAAAACAATTACAGGTCTGGGCCCTAAAGAAGAATATCAGGCCTGTTATGTTGGATACCTTGGCTGCAATGTATGTGACCTGTAATATGTTTTTGATGCATTGTTTTGATTTCAGCAAGTCCAATAATGATTTGAGCTTTCAAAAAGTTCACTTTTTTAAAACAAAAATCATTAAGACTGCAGAAAAAGAGCCTTATTAGTAGGTATTGGTGATGGTTGGCTCAGTTTTGCACTACATATTGGACTTGAAGCATGTGAGTTGCACTTCAGCACTATGAGGCTATACTGTAAGCATACTTTCATTTATCGGAAACTCATTGGTTCCCAAATCAGAGCATTTGTGTTTTTATTGTTATGCTAAAGCATTTTTTGAGTGTGTGTTCTTGTGATTGTCAAAATATGGTAAAAAAAGGCCCTTTCGCAAGTTTGCGTAAACCGCAGTAGTGGTCACTTTATGGAGTTAAACGCAATTTAGTTGAAAAGTGTTCACATGTGTTAAACCCATATTTACATGCTCATTTATTGCCATGTGCCTTAGTTGAACTCAGAGATGGCACAAGAGACTGTCATATTACCCAATATGACATTGACCTTTGACAGATTGACCTTTAAATTGAGCAACAGTGTAGAACAACTTGGAAACCTGTATGATATTGCACTCTCCACTTTGTAGAGTAGAACATTTGGGTCAGTTTGGGTTGATTTGCTGTCCAAATTGACCCTTGACCTTATTGATGACCTTGACCTTGATAAGAGGGGCCATTTCATATGGATATATGTATGCGTATTAGTCCGTTTTAATCTTTACTATTCAATCCGGCAACTTAAATGTCACTTTGAAAAAATGTCATAATGAACTGCAACAGTATACCAGTTCACAGGCATGATTTTACCAAATTGACAGCCTGCCATTTGTAAAATAAGTATTTTGGGCTAGTATTTTTTAAACTTTGTCAATAATATGATGTTTTCCTTGACCATTTTACCCATTTTACCCCAATTTAAGACAAATAGGTCATTAATTGTAGAAATTGTACCTTTTTGACCTATAAAATTGCAAAGTGACCTTGACCTTTGACCTATATGACCTTGATAATTCCCTTTCACTGACCTTGACCTTGCAGCATCCTGGCTGTAGTAGTTTTTTTCTCCAGCTAGGTCTTTGGAAAAAATGTAAGCGGTCAAAATGCCATGTCGGTGAGCATAGCCCCTCTGCATGGAAACTAGTTTTGCTCTTCACCCCCTCTTGCTGTTACATAATATTAGCTTTTGTCACCTAAATTAGCAAAAATTGCTTTATTTTGCACAAATGAACATTTTATGTGATTAGAAGATGATTTAATGTGTAAAGAAAGTATTATATGTCCCATAGCTAGGAGCAAGTAATTTTGGCCTTGTTAATGGGGGTGGGTGGGGTAACTCCACACTAGACTCATGCTGGTAAAGCACATGCATCTTTTTGGTATAGTATATTATAAAGTGTGTTATAAGCTTATATTAGAGAAATTTAAAGCATTTCTGATATATAATAAAAGAGATTTAAGAAAATGAATATGTTCACTTTTCCTTTTCATTATTTTGCTGTACAATGAGTTTACCAGTAATATGTGTAGGGGGGTAGGGTTGTTTAAAGGGTTCCCTAGAATAAGTTTGGGGTAAATGATGCAAACAAACAATATAAATGTGCTTTAAAATGTTTATTGGTTTGAATTAAACTATTTTCTTGGTCCTTTGTCTGAAATGGAATATGGCTTTAGGTCACAGACCTGTAAATGTAAAAAGGGCAGTGACTGGCTGAAAAGGTGGGTGGAAGCTCAGCACAATATTTTTAAGTTGTAAGGTGTTTCATGATTGGTCAATAATAAAACTAGGAAATATATTGTATTTATTAGACGGGTCTATCTTTGCTGTACTTTTTGGAACAACATCTCATTGCTTTTGTTGATTTAGTTTAGTGGTGTGGCTTAGAAAAAAGGACCTTGCATTCTGGTATTTTTTTCAGTAGAATTTTCCTCTCATGTAGGGTGCCCACCTTCAGGGGCCAAAAAGTGGCAAAACATGGCGGTCACCAGGGTATCTCATTCTTGTTTTTTGATTGAACTAGGTCCAATCTGTAACTCTATGGCAGCCTCATTGTGGTTGAAGAGTTGTGAGGACCACAGCCTACTTAAAAGCTATAATGGAGGTCTATGGAAAAACAATTACAGGTCTGGGCCCTAAAGAAGAATATCAGGCCTGTTATGTTGGATACCTTGGCTGCAATGTATGTGACCTGTAATATGTTTTTGATGCATTGTTTTGATTTCAGCAAGTCCAATAATGATTTGAGCTTTCAAAAAGTTCACTTTTTTAAAACAAAAATCATTAAGACTGCAGAAAAAGAGCCTTATTAGTAGGTATTGGTGATGGTTGGCTCAGTTTTGCACTACATATTGGACTTGAAGCATGTGAGTTGCACTTCAGCACTATGAGGCTATACTGTAAGCATACTTTCATTTATCGGAAACTCATTGGTTCCCAAATCAGAGCATTTGTGTTTTTATTGTTATGCTAAAGCATTTTTTGAGTGTGTGTTCTTGTGATTGTCAAAATATGGTAAAAAAAGGCCCTTTCGCAAGTTTGCGTAAACCGCAGTAGTGGTCACTTTATGGAGTTAAACGCAATTTAGTTGAAAAGTGTTCACATGTGTTAAACCCATATTTACATGCTCATTTATTGCCATGTGCCTTAGTTGAACTCAGAGATGGCACAAGAGACTGTCATATTACCCAATATGACATTGACCTTTGACAGATTGACCTTTAAATTGAGCAACAGTGTAGAACAACTTGGAAACCTGTATGATATTGCACTCTCCACTTTGTAGAGTAGAACATTTGGGTCAGTTTGGGTTGATTTGCTGTCCAAATTGACCCTTGACCTTATTGATGACCTTGACTTTGATAAGAGGGGCCATTTCATATGGATATATGTATGCGTATTAGTCCGTTTTAATCTTTACTATTCAATCCGGCAACTTAAATGTCACTTTGAAAAAATGTCATAATGAACTGCAACAGTATACCAGTTCACAGGCATGATTTTACCAAATTGACAGCCTGCCATTTGTAAAATAAGTATTTTGGGCTAGTATTTTTTAAACTTTGTCAATAATATGATGTTTTCCTTGACCATTTTACCCATTTTACCCCAATTTAAGACAAATAGGTCATTAATTGTAGAAATTGTACCTTTTTGACCTATAAAATTGCAAAGTGACCTTGACCTTTGACCTATATGACCTTGATAATTCCCTTTCACTGACCTTGACCTTGCAGCATCCTGGCTGTAGTAGTTTTTTTCTCCAGCTAGGTCTTTGGAAAAAATGTAAGCGGTCAAAATGCCATGTCGGTGAGCATAGCCCCTCTGCATGGAAACTAGTTTTGCTCTTCACCCCCTCTTGCTGTTACATAATATTAGCTTTTGTCACCTAAATTAGCAAAAATTGCTTTATTTTGCACAAATGAACATTTTATGTGATTAGAAGATGATTTAATGTGTAAAGAAAGTATTATATGTCCCATAGCTAGGAGCAAGTAATTTTGGCCTTGTTAATGGGGGTGGGTGGGGTAACTCCACACTAGACTCATGCTGGTAAAGCACATGCATCTTTTTGGTATAGTATATTATAAAGTGTGTTATAAGCTTATATTAGAGAAATTTAAAGCATTTCTGATATATAATAAAAGAGATTTAAGAAAATGAATATGTTCACTTTTCCTTTTCATTATTTTGCTGTACAATGAGTTTACCAGTAATATGTGTAGGGGGGTAGGGTTGTTTAAAGGGTTCCCTAGAATAAGTTTGGGGTAAATGATGCAAACAAACAATATAAATGTGCTTTAAAATGTTTATTGGTTTGAATTAAACTATTTTCTTGGTCCTTTGTCTGAAATGGAATATGGCTTTAGGTCACAGACCTGTAAATGTAAAAAGGGCAGTGACTGGCTGAAAAGGTGGGTGGAAGCTCAGCACAATATTTTTAAGTTGTAAGGTGTTTCATGATTGGTCAATAATAAAACTAGGAAATATATTGTATTTATTAGACGGGTCTATCTTTGCTGTACTTTTTGGAACAACATCTCATTGCTTTTGTTGATTTAGTTTAGTGGTGTGGCTTAGAAAAAAGGACCTTGCATTCTGGTATTTTTTTCAGTAGAATTTTCCTCTCATGTAGGGTGCCCACCTTCAGGGGCCAAAAAGTGGCAAAACATGGCGGTCACCAGGGTATCTCATTCTTGTTTTTTGATTGAACTAGGTCCAATCTGTAACTCTATGGCAGCCTCATTGTGGTTGAAGAGTTGTGAGGACCACAGCCTACTTAAAAGCTATAATGGAGGTCTATGGAAAAACAATTACAGGTCTGGGCCCTAAAGAAGAATATCAGGCCTGTTATGTTGGATACCTTGGCTGCAATGTATGTGACCTGTAATATGTTTTTGATGCATTGTTTTGATTTCAGCAAGTCCAATAATGATTTGAGCTTTCAAAAAGTTCACTTTTTTAAAACAAAAATCATTAAGACTGCAGAAAAAGAGCCTTATTAGTAGGTAGGGGTGATGGTTGGCTCAGTTTTGCACTACATATTGGACTTGAAGCATGTGAGTTGCACTTCAGCACTATGAGGCTATACTGTAAGCATACTTTCATTTATCGGAAACTCATTGGTTCCCAAATCAGAGCATTTGTGTTTTTATTGTTATGCTAAAGCATTTTTTGAGTGTGTGTTCTTGTGATTGTCAAAATATGGTAAAAAAAGGCCCTTTCGCAAGTTTGCGTAAACCGCAGTAGTGGTCACTTTATGGAGTTAAACGCAATTTAGTTGAAAAGTGTTCACATGTGTTAAACCCATATTTACATGCTCATTTATTGCCATGTGCCTTAGTTGAACTCAGAGATGGCACAAGAGACTGTCATATTACCCAATATGACATTGACCTTTGACAGATTGACCTTTAAATTGAGCAACAGTGTAGAACAACTTGGAAACCTGTATGATATTGCACTCTCCACTTTGTAGAGTAGAACATTTGGGTCAGTTTGGGTTGATTTGCTGTCCAAATTGACCCTTGACCTTATTGATGACCTTGACCTTGATAAGAGGGGCCATTTCATATGGATATATGTATGCGTATTAGTCCGTTTTAATCTTTACTATTCAATCCGGCAACTTAAATGTCACTTTGAAAAAATGTCATAATGAACTGCAACAGTATACCAGTTCACAGGCATGATTTTACCAAATTGACAGCCTGCCATTTGTAAAATAAGTATTTTGGGCTAGTATTTTTTAAACTTTGTCAATAATATGATGTTTTCCTTGACCATTTTACCCATTTTACCCCAATTTAAGACAAATAGGTCATTAATTGTAGAAATTGTACCTTTTTGACCTATAAAATTGCAAAGTGACCTTGACCTTTGACCTATATGACCTTGATAATTCCCTTTCACTGACCTTGACCTTGCAGCATCCTGGCTGTAGTAGTTTTTTTCTCCAGCTAGGTCTTTGGAAAAAATGTAAGCGGTCAAAATGCCATGTCGGTGAGCATAGCCCCTCTGCATGGAAACTAGTTTTGCTCTTCACCCCCTCTTGCTGTTACATAATATTAGCTTTTGTCACCTAAATTAGCAAAAATTGCTTTATTTTGCACAAATGAACATTTTATGTGATTAGAAGATGATTTAATGTGTAAAGAAAGTATTATATGTCCCATAGCTAGGAGCAAGTAATTTTGGCCTTGTTAATGGGGGTGGGTGGGGTAACTCCACACTAGACTCATGCTGGTAAAGCACATGCATCTTTTTGGTATAGTATATTATAAAGTGTGTTATAAGCTTATATTAGAGAAATTTAAAGCATTTCTGATATATAATAAAAGAGATTTAAGAAAATGAATATGTTCACTTTTCCTTTTCATTATTTTGCTGTACAATGAGTTTACCAGTAATATGTGTAGGGGGGTAGGGTTGTTTAAAGGGTTCCCTAGAATAAGTTTGGGGTAAATGATGCAAACAAACAATATAAATGTGCTTTAAAATGTTTATTGGTTTGAATTAAACTATTTTCTTGGTCCTTTGTCTGAAATGGAATATGGCTTTAGGTCACAGACCTGTAAATGTAAAAAGGGCAGTGACTGGCTGAAAAGGTGGGTGGAAGCTCAGCACAATATTTTTAAGTTGTAAGGTGTTTCATGATTGGTCAATAATAAAACTAGGAAATATATTGTATTTATTAGACGGGTCTATCTTTGCTGTACTTTTTGGAACAACATCTCATTGCTTTTGTTGATTTAGTTTAGTGGTGTGGCTTAGAAAAAAGGACCTTGCATTCTGGTATTTTTTTCAGTAGAATTTTCCTCTCATGTAGGGTGCCCACCTTCAGGGGCCAAAAAGTGGCAAAACATGGCGGTCACCAGGGTATCTCATTCTTGTTTTTTGATTGAACTAGGTCCAATCTGTAACTCTATGGCAGCCTCATTGTGGTTGAAGAGTTGTGAGGACCACAGCCTACTTAAAAGCTATAATGGAGGTCTATGGAAAAACAATTACAGGTCTGGGCCCTAAAGAAGAATATCAGGCCTGTTATGTTGGATACCTTGGCTGCAATGTATGTGACCTGTAATATGTTTTTGATGCATTGTTTTGATTTCAGCAAGTCCAATAATGATTTGAGCTTTCAAAAAGTTCACTTTTTTAAAACAAAAATCATTAAGACTGCAGAAAAAAAGCCTTATTAGTAGGTAGGGGTGATGGTTGGCTCAGTTTTGCACTACATATTGGACTTGAAGCATGTGAGTTGCACTTCAGCACTATGAGGCTATACTGTAAGCATACTTTCATTTATCGGAAACTCATTGGTTCCCAAATCAGAGCATTTGTGTTTTTATTGTTATGCTAAAGCATTTTTTGAGTGTGTGTTCTTGTGATTGTCAAAATATGGTAAAAAAAGGCCCTTTCGCAAGTTTGCGTAAACCGCAGTAGTGGTCACTTTATGGAGTTAAACGCAATTTAGTTGAAAAGTGTTCACATGTGTTAAACCCATATTTACATGCTCATTTATTGCCATGTGCCTTAGTTGAACTCAGAGATGGCACAAGAGACTGTCATATTACCCAATATGACATTGACCTTTGACAGATTGACCTTTAAATTGAGCAACAGTGTAGAACAACTTGGAAACCTGTATGATATTGCACTCTCCACTTTGTAGAGTAGAACATTTGGGTCAGTTTGGGTTGATTTGCTGTCCAAATTGACCCTTGACCTTATTGATGACCTTGACCTTGATAAGAGGGGCCATTTCATATGGATATATGTATGCGTATTAGTCCGTTTTAATCTTTACTATTCAATCCGGCAACTTAAATGTCACTTTGAAAAAATGTCATAATGAACTGCAACAGTATACCAGTTCACAGGCATGATTTTACCAAATTGACAGCCTGCCATTTGTAAAATAAGTATTTTGGGCTAGTATTTTTTAAACTTTGTCAATAATATGATGTTTTCCTTGACCATTTTACCCATTTTACCCCAATTTAAGACAAATAGGTCATTAATTGTAGAAATTGTACCTTTTTGACCTATAAAATTGCAAAGTGACCTTGACCTTTGACCTATATGACCTTGATAATTCCCTTTCACTGACCTTGACCTTGCAGCATCCTGGCTGTAGTAGTTTTTTTCTCCAGCTAGGTCTTTGGAAAAAATGTAAGCGGTCAAAATGCCATGTCGGTGAGCATAGCCCCTCTGCATGGAAACTAGTTTTGCTCTTCACCCCCTCTTGCTGTTACATAATATTAGCTTTTGTCACCTAAATTAGCAAAAATTGCTTTATTTTGCACAAATGAACATTTTATGTGATTAGAAGATGATTTAATGTGTAAAGAAAGTATTATATGTCCCATAGCTAGGAGCAAGTAATTTTGGCCTTGTTAATGGGGGTGGGTGGGGTAACTCCACACTAGACTCATGCTGGTAAAGCACATGCATCTTTTTGGTATAGTATATTATAAAGTGTGTTATAAGCTTATATTAGAGAAATTTAAAGCATTTCTGATATATAATAAAAGAGATTTAAGAAAATGAATATGTTCACTTTTCCTTTTCATTATTTTGCTGTACAATGAGTTTACCAGTAATATGTGTAGGGGGGTAGGGTTGTTTAAAGGGTTCCCTAGAATAAGTTTGGGGTAAATGATGCAAACAAACAATATAAATGTGCTTTAAAATGTTTATTGGTTTGAATTAAACTATTTTCTTGGTCCTTTGTCTGAAATGGAATATGGCTTTAGGTCACAGACCTGTAAATGTAAAAAGGGCAGTGACTGGCTGAAAAGGTGGGTGGAAGCTCAGCACAATATTTTTAAGTTGTAAGGTGTTTCATGATTGGTCAATAATAAAACTAGGAAATATATTGTATTTATTAGACGGGTCTATCTTTGCTGTACTTTTTGGAACAACATCTCATTGCTTTTGTTGATTTAGTTTAGTGGTGTGGCTTAGAAAAAAGGACCTTGCATTCTGGTATTTTTTTCAGTAGAATTTTCCTCTCATGTAGGGTGCCCACCTTCAGGGGCCAAAAAGTGGCAAAACATGGCGGTCACCAGGGTATCTCATTCTTGTTTTTTGATTGAACTAGGTCCAATCTGTAACTCTATGGCAGCCTCATTGTGGTTGAAGAGTTGTGAGGACCACAGCCTACTTAAAAGCTATAATGGAGGTCTATGGAAAAACAATTACAGGTCTGGGCCCTAAAGAAGAATATCAGGCCTGTTATGTTGGATACCTTGGCTGCAATGTATGTGACCTGTAATATGTTTTTGATGCATTGTTTTGATTTCAGCAAGTCCAATAATGATTTGAGCTTTCAAAAAGTTCACTTTTTTAAAACAAAAATCATTAAGACTGCAGAAAAAGAGCCTTATTAGTAGGTATTGGTGATGGTTGGCTCAGTTTTGCACTACATATTGGACTTGAAGCATGTGAGTTGCACTTCAGCACTATGAGGCTATACTGTAAGCATACTTTCATTTATCGGAAACTCATTGGTTCCCAAATCAGAGCATTTGTGTTTTTATTGTTATGCTAAAGCATTTTTTGAGTGTGTGTTCTTGTGATTGTCAAAATATGGTAAAAAAAGGCCCTTTCGCAAGTTTGCGTAAACCGCAGTAGTGGTCACTTTATGGAGTTAAACGCAATTTAGTTGAAAAGTGTTCACATGTGTTAAACCCATATTTACATGCTCATTTATTGCCATGTGCCTTAGTTGAACTCAGAGATGGCACAAGAGACTGTCATATTACCCAATATGACACTGACCTTTGACAGATTGACCTTTAAATTGAGCAACAGTGTAGAACAACTTGGAAACCTGTATGATATTGCACTCTCCACTTTGTAGAGTAGAACATTTGGGTCAGTTTGGGTTGATTTGCTGTCCAAATTGACCCTTGACCTTATTGATGACCTTGACTTTGATAAGAGGGGCCATTTCATATGGATATATGTATGCGTATTAGTCCGTTTTAATCTTTACTATTCAATCCGGCAACTTAAATGTCACTTTGAAAAAATGTCATAATGAACTGCAACAGTATACCAGTTCACAGGCATGATTTTACCAAATTGACAGCCTGCCATTTGTAAAATAAGTATTTTGGGCTAGTATTTTTTAAACTTTGTCAATAATATGATGTTTTCCTTGACCATTTTACCCATTTTACCCCAATTTAAGACAAATAGGTCATTAATTGTAGAAATTGTACCTTTTTGACCTATAAAATTGCAAAGTGACCTTGACCTTTGACCTATATGACCTTGATAATTCCCTTTCACTGACCTTGACCTTGCAGCATCCTGGCTGTAGTAGTTTTTTTCTCCAGCTAGGTCTTTGGAAAAAATGTAAGCGGTCAAAATGCCATGTCGGTGAGCATAGCCCCTCTGCATGGAAACTAGTTTTGCTCTTCACCCCCTCTTGCTGTTACATAATATTAGCTTTTGTCACCTAAATTAGCAAAAATTGCTTTATTTTGCACAAATGAACATTTTATGTGATTAGAAGATGATTTAATGTGTAAAGAAAGTATTATATGTCCCATAGCTAGGAGCAAGTAATTTTGGCCTTGTTAATGGGGGTGGGTGGGGTAACTCCACACTAGACTCATGCTGGTAAAGCACATGCATCTTTTTGGTATAGTATATTATAAAGTGTGTTATAAGCTTATATTAGAGAAATTTAAAGCATTTCTGATATATAATAAAAGAGATTTAAGAAAATGAATATGTTCACTTTTCCTTTTCATTATTTTGCTGTACAATGAGTTTACCAGTAATATGTGTAGGGGGGTAGGGTTGTTTAAAGGGTTCCCTAGAATAAGTTTGGGGTAAATGATGCAAACAAACAATATAAATGTGCTTTAAAATGTTTATTGGTTTGAATTAAACTATTTTCTTGGTCCTTTGTCTGAAATGGAATATGGCTTTAGGTCACAGACCTGTAAATGTAAAAAGGGCAGTGACTGGCTGAAAAGGTGGGTGGAAGCTCAGCACAATATTTTTAAGTTGTAAGGTGTTTCATGATTGGTCAATAATAAAACTAGGAAATATATTGTATTTATTAGACGGGTCTATCTTTGCTGTACTTTTTGGAACAACATCTCATTGCTTTTGTTGATTTAGTTTAGTGGTGTGGCTTAGAAAAAAGGACCTTGCATTCTGGTATTTTTTTCAGTAGAATTTTCCTCTCATGTAGGGTGCCCACCTTCAGGGGCCAAAAAGTGGCAAAACATGGCGGTCACCAGGGTATCTCATTCTTGTTTTTTGATTGAACTAGGTCCAATCTGTAACTCTATGGCAGCCTCATTGTGGTTGAAGAGTTGTGAGGACCACAGCCTACTTAAAAGCTATAATGGAGGTCTATGGAAAAACAATTACAGGTCTGGGCCCTAAAGAAGAATATCAGGCCTGTTATGTTGGATACCTTGGCTGCAATGTATGTGACCTGTAATATGTTTTTGATGCATTGTTTTGATTTCAGCAAGTCCAATAATGATTTGAGCTTTCAAAAAGTTCACTTTTTTAAAACAAAAATCATTAAGACTGCAGAAAAAGAGCCTTATTAGTAGGTAGGGGTGATGGTTGGCTCAGTTTTGCACTACATATTGGACTTGAAGCATGTGAGTTGCACTTCAGCACTATGAGGCTATACTGTAAGCATACTTTCATTTATCGGAAACTCATTGGTTCCCAAATCAGAGCATTTGTGTTTTTATTGTTATGCTAAAGCATTTTTTGAGTGTGTGTTCTTGTGATTGTCAAATATGGTAAAAAAAGGCCCTTTCGCAAGTTTGCGTAAACCGCAGTAGTGGTCACTTTATGGAGTTAAACGCAATTTAGTTGAAAAGTGTTCACATGTGTTAAACCCATATTTACATGCTCATTTATTGCCATGTGCCTTAGTTGAACTCAGAGATGGCACAAGAGACTGTCATATTACCCAATATGACATTGACCTTTGACAGATTGACCTTTAAATTGAGCAACAGTGTAGAACAACTTGGAAACCTGTATGATATTGCACTCTCCACTTTGTAGAGTAGAACATTTGGGTCAGTTTGGGTTGATTTGCTGTCCAAATTGACCCTTGACCTTATTGATGACCTTGACCTTGATAAGAGGGGCCATTTCATATGGATATATGTATGCGTATTAGTCCGTTTTAATCTTTACTATTCAATCCGGCAACTTAAATGTCACTTTGAAAAAATGTCATAATGAACTGCAACAGTATACCAGTTCACAGGCATGATTTTACCAAATTGACAGCCTGCCATTTGTAAAATAAGTATTTTGGGCTAGTATTTTTTAAACTTTGTCAATAATATGATGTTTTCCTTGACCATTTTACCCATTTTACCCCAATTTAAGACAAATAGGTCATTAATTGTAGAAATTGTACCTTTTTGACCTATAAAATTGCAAAGTGACCTTGACCTTTGACCTATATGACCTTGATAATTCCCTTTCACTGACCTTGACCTTGCAGCATCCTGGCTGTAGTAGTTTTTTTCTCCAGCTAGGTCTTTGGAAAAAATGTAAGCGGTCAAAATGCCATGTCGGTGAGCATAGCCCCTCTGCATGGAAACTAGTTTTGCTCTTCACCCCCTCTTGCTGTTACATAATATTAGCTTTTGTCACCTAAATTAGCAAAAATTGCTTTATTTTGCACAAATGAACATTTTATGTGATTAGAAGATGATTTAATGTGTAAAGAAAGTATTATATGTCCCATAGCTAGGAGCAAGTAATTTTGGCCTTGTTAATGGGGGTGGGTGGGGTAACTCCACACTAGACTCATGCTGGTAAAGCACATGCATCTTTTTGGTATAGTATATTATAAAGTGTGTTATAAGCTTATATTAGAGAAATTTAAAGCATTTCTGATATATAATAAAAGAGATTTAAGAAAATGAATATGTTCACTTTTCCTTTTCATTATTTTGCTGTACAATGAGTTTACCAGTAATATGTGTAGGGGGGTAGGGTTGTTTAAAGGGTTCCCTAGAATAAGTTTGGGGTAAATGATGCAAACAAACAATATAAATGTGCTTTAAAATGTTTATTGGTTTGAATTAAACTATTTTCTTGGTCCTTTGTCTGAAATGGAATATGGCTTTAGGTCACAGACCTGTAAATGTAAAAAGGGCAGTGACTGGCTGAAAAGGTGGGTGGAAGCTCAGCACAATATTTTTAAGTTGTAAGGTGTTTCATGATTGGTCAATAATAAAACTAGGAAATATATTGTATTTATTAGACGGGTCTATCTTTGCTGTACTTTTTGGAACAACATCTCATTGCTTTTGTTGATTTAGTTTAGTGGTGTGGCTTAGAAAAAAGGACCTTGCATTCTGGTATTTTTTTCAGTAGAATTTTCCTCTCATGTAGGGTGCCCACCTTCAGGGGCCAAAAAGTGGCAAAACATGGCGGTCACCAGGGTATCTCATTCTTGTTTTTTGATTGAACTAGGTCCAATCTGTAACTCTATGGCAGCCTCATTGTGGTTGAAGAGTTGTGAGGACCACAGCCTACTTAAAAGCTATAATGGAGGTCTATGGAAAAACAATTACAGGTCTGGGCCCTAAAGAAGAATATCAGGCCTGTTATGTTGGATACCTTGGCTGCAATGTATGTGACCTGTAATATGTTTTTGATGCATTGTTTTGATTTCAGCAAGTCCAATAATGATTTGAGCTTTCAAAAAGTTTACTTTTTTAAAACAAAAATCATTAAGACTGCAGAAAAAGAGCCTTATTAGTAGGTAGGGGTGATGGTTGGCTCAGTTTTGCACTACATATTGGACTTGAAGCATGTGAGTTGCACTTCAGCACTATGAGGCTATACTGTAAGCATACTTTCATTTATCGGAAACTCATTGGTTCCCAAATCAGAGCATTTGTGTTTTTATTGTTATGCTAAAGCATTTTTTGAGTGTGTGTTCTTGTGATTGTCAAAATATGGTAAAAAAAGGCCCTTTCGCAAGTTTGCGTAAACCGCAGTAGTGGTCACTTTATGGAGTTAAACGCAATTTAGTTGAAAAGTGTTCACATGTGTTAAACCCATATTTACATGCTCATTTATTGCCATGTGCCTTAGTTGAACTCAGAGATGGCACAAGAGACTGTCATATTACCCAATATGACATTGACCTTTGACAGATTGACCTTTAAATTGAGCAACAGTGTAGAACAACTTGGAAACCTGTATGATATTGCACTCTCCACTTTGTAGAGTAGAACATTTGGGTCAGTTTGGGTTGATTTGCTGTCCAAATTGACCCTTGACCTTATTGATGACCTTGACCTTGATAAGAGGGGCCATTTCATATGGATATATGTATGCGTATTAGTCCGTTTTAATCTTTACTATTCAATCCGGCAACTTAAATGTCACTTTGAAAAAATGTCATAATGAACTGCAACAGTATACCAGTTCACAGGCATGATTTTACCAAATTGACAGCCTGCCATTTGTAAAATAAGTATTTTGGGCTAGTATTTTTTAAACTTTGTCAATAATATGATGTTTTCCTTGACCATTTTACCCATTTTACCCCAATTTAAGACAAATAGGTCATTAATTGTAGAAATTGTACCTTTTTGACCTATAAAATTGCAAAGTGACCTTGACCTTTGACCTATATGACCTTGATAATTCCCTTTCACTGACCTTGACCTTGCAGCATCCTGGCTGTAGTAGTTTTTTTCTCCAGCTAGGTCTTTGGAAAAAATGTAAGCGGTCAAAATGCCATGTCGGTGAGCATAGCCCCTCTGCATGGAAACTAGTTTTGCTCTTCACCCCCTCTTGCTGTTACATAATATTAGCTTTTGTCACCTAAATTAGCAAAAATTGCTTTATTTTGCACAAATGAACATTTTATGTGATTAGAAGATGATTTAATGTGTAAAGAAAGTATTATATGTCCCATAGCTAGGAGCAAGTAATTTTGGCCTTGTTAATGGGGGTGGGTGGGGTAACTCCACACTAGACTCATGCTGGTAAAGCACATGCATCTTTTTGGTATAGTATATTATAAAGTGTGTTATAAGCTTATATTAGAGAAATTTAAAGCATTTCTGATATATAATAAAAGAGATTTAAGAAAATGAATATGTTCACTTTTCCTTTTCATTATTTTGCTGTACAATGAGTTTACCAGTAATATGTGTAGGGGGGTAGGGTTGTTTAAAGGGTTCCCTAGAATAAGTTTGGGGTAAATGATGCAAACAAACAATATAAATGTGCTTTAAAATGTTTATTGGTTTGAATTAAACTATTTTCTTGGTCCTTTGTCTGAAATGGAATATGGCTTTAGGTCACAGACCTGTAAATGTAAAAAGGGCAGTGACTGGCTGAAAAGGTGGGTGGAAGCTCAGCACAATATTTTTAAGTTGTAAGGTGTTTCATGATTGGTCAATAATAAAACTAGGAAATATATTGTATTTATTAGACGGGTCTATCTTTGCTGTACTTTTTGGAACAACATCTCATTGCTTTTGTTGATTTAGTTTAGTGGTGTGGCTTAGAAAAAAGGACCTTGCATTCTGGTATTTTTTTCAGTAGAATTTTCCTCTCATGTAGGGTGCCCACCTTCAGGGGCCAAAAAGTGGCAAAACATGGCGGTCACCAGGGTATCTCATTCTTGTTTTTTGATTGAACTAGGTCCAATCTGTAACTCTATGGCAGCCTCATTGTGGTTGAAGAGTTGTGAGGACCACAGCCTACTTAAAAGCTATAATGGAGGTCTATGGAAAAACAATTACAGGTCTGGGCCCAAATTCCCAAGAGAGTTTGCCTCGCGCTAAAGGTAGCCCTACAGATTTACGGACAGTTTTGCTTCGCGCTGTCATTGTCGCGGACAGGAAGCATGCTAGCACATACTCACCTGTCGCCTTTCGCTCGGTGCACACTGGGATTGAACCGCCATTTTTATTAAAAATATTTTATGCGATTTCTGCTTGCATGACTCAGGGCTTTACATTCAGAAAATATTGACTAAAAGAGAAATGATAACCTGTCAAAAATTTAACCTTTTGCTATTTTTAACAATAAATTCTGTCACTCTCGGAGTGCGAGAATTGAACGGGACTAGCCAAATATCGCTAATTACCCATGATGCAAAGGGCGAAATGCGTGAGATCTAGATGAGGTATCGTCAGGTCTCGCGAGAATGTCGCGCTGTAGGTTAACCACGATATTTGGTACCCCGCTCGTTGTTCGGCGGCGCATAAAAATAGCCTGAGCACGGCATAAAGGTTCGGTCAAAACCTGAATTTGATGTGTGATTTGCACAAAGGTTATATATACGGCCGGTCACGGCCGACCGTAATGAATATGTAAAGAATTTATAATCTTTGTATGTTTAGGTTAAAGACGGTACCTATTGCTGTATCAGCTGACAATCGGCATGTTAACGTGTCAGTATCTTGCCATTAATCGGCCATTATATGCCATAGTGAAAGACCAGCCTCCCAAATAGAACATGAAAACTACCTATCTTCATCAAGATACCTTAATTGCTGGAAGATAGCATGAACCAGGTAGACACCAGTCTAGTAGACTGGCTCCAGTCCTTTTAAACATTTTATGCCCCCAACTTTGAAAATGTTGAGGGGGCATATTGCTTTGGGCGTTTCCGTGTCGGGAGGGGCTACTCTTAAAGAAAAGAAAATGTCCCCCTCCTCCTTTTGGGAGCATGCATTTTTAGAAGGGAGCATATATTATTTCCACTAAAACTCGTCAACATTCCTCAATCCATACTCGCACGCGACGTGTGATATTTGTCCTAATCTGCGCTTGCATCGTGGGTATAGGGTGACGTGCTAAGGAAATGTATTAATGTTCTTTTGTACATAATATCTGTCATTATACAACAAAATAGACCTACTATAGACAATTAAATATGTTCAAGAAGTGTATAGTTTCAAAATGGCGTCGGCTCGTTCTCTTCTTATAAGTATTGGTTCTGGCCTTTACGCAGTCTTTAAAACGATTCTAGTTTGCAATCGTCTTGAAGAGGAAGAGAAACTGTTTGCCTTACTATTATTGTATTACAGATGTATTGTTACTATAAATGTTCAGTGGCTTTTCCTGGCGGTGTCGTGGGATGGTCTGCAGTGTGTGATTATGAGATCTCTTTATCCATTTATGTGTGTGATTGTGGTATTTCCTGATAATACTCACTTACTTTTTGATGTCGCAACTCTTGTGTTTGTACTGCGTCGCTACCGTGTAAAGTTCCCCCTGCTCGCATATAATATCTTTATCATAACTATAGTCGGGATTTGCAATTGACGATCATATATTGCATTAACTTTCCTATAGGTGTCATTTATATGGTGCCTGATGATTGTCGTTGGCTGGGCCCACCGTGGCTCAACTTGAGGTTTTCTTAAACTCTGGCTATCTGTGAGTGATGGGCCCTTTTCTTTGTATCATCATAATGTGCTAATTTGATTTGATTGTTTCTTGGTGATGATACCTTTCATTTGTTAGGAAGCCTCCATGCGAGCTAAACAATTTTGTTTATTAACAATAACAGAATAAAGGGCGAAGATTTGACGCAATCAAATGCATTTAAGTCCCCCCCCTCCGGCGGCCTAGGTTGCTATCCGTTCTAGAGGCGGTGGTTCTGTTGTTGTTAATCTATTGTTTAATGTACCTTCCATGGTTTGTGGGAGTTCTGTGTTTGTCTTTGTTTTGTTATGCATTACATTATGTCCATTCTAGTTTTGCAGTCGTCTTGAAGAGGAAGAGAAAGCTGGTTGCTTTGCTATCATTGTCTTACAAATGTTTTGTTACTATGAATGTTCTGTGGCTCTTCCTCACAGTGCCGTGGGTTGGTCTGCAGTATGTGGTTGTTGTATTTCTTGATCATACTCACTTTTTTATTAGGATTACCATCGAATAAGCAATGCAAATAGTGTATACACATTGACAGTTGGCGGGAAACTCGGTCCGCGGCTTGAACCGTTTTAACCCATTTAAAAATCATCAAATGTTCCAGACACGCTTGGAATATCCATCGTCATTATCCAGATAGCTTCATATTTCTTTCCCTTTATCAATAAAAGTAAGAAAGGCGGCAAAGATCAGGAATCGATACAATCAAGTACCATACCACATGGGAAAATGACAAAAAGACAATTAAACACCACAAACAAGAGCCAAGAGTCAGCCCTTTCCCAGCAGGTGACCACAAGGCAGCAATGAACAAACGCGAAAACATAACAAACACAAGACAAAAACAGCACAAATGATCCACAAAGGTAGTACCACCTTAGGACGGTCAGAAAAATATTTTACTGGAGGGCTTAGACCGGTTTCACGGCGCCAACCTCACCCTAAATTCAGATGTGGATCAAGACACATAGATGTTTGGTTTGCATGAAAGACCCCTAACTTATCCATGCATCATCTCCTAGAACATATAAATCAAGATATAAAAAGGAGATAAAGCTAAGATAAGGACTTAACAGTACATACAACTGCATACCGGAGAAAAAGAAACCCAACAGATAAAACCCCCGTGAGACTGACAGCAGCCAACGCATCAGGCCCCTACCATCTTATCAATAGATAGGTCTTCAGTCTCATTTTATAACATAAATTGACAAAACAAGTATATACACCATAACACAAGAAAGGTGGCGGACATGGTTAAGAGAGGCTGACAGCTACATGTATAAGGCATGCTTTACAAGAGGCCTTAGATGACCATTACTCGCTTGCTTAACTTAGTTTAAGGGCTTCATTGTTTATACTGTTCCAAACATTAATGTTAAATTTTAAGGCAATTGTGGACAACTGACTTTGACGTGACGAATCTCCAAGATATAAAGCCGAAGATGATTTAGCTTGTGCTTGCTATGCCTTTGTGCGTGTCTGTTCATATGTGCCTTGTGGTCACCTGCTGGGAAAAGGCTAACCTTTTGGCTCCCGTTTGTGGTGTCCAACTGTGAGTTTGTTACTTTCCCATTGGTATCCTGGGTCAGGTGTGGTACTTGATTGTATCGATTCCTGATCTTTGCACCCTTACTTACTTTAGGTATGCCTCTCTGTAATTGTCAATGCATACGTCTTATCATTAGGAAAAATAAAACATGGTTTTGGGGCTTCAAGATATTATAAGAGTGAAGACCTCCCCCCCCCCCCCCCCCCACCGGATGGCTCCGTTTTTAATGGAGAACAGTGTCTCAGTGGTTGTGCTTGACATGAGATCGAGGGGTCACGGGTTCAAGCCCCGATTGGGCATTGCGTTGTGTCCTCAAGCAAGACACTTTATCCACTGCTTAGTTCTTGTTCAACCCAGGAAGACTCGTCCCAACATGTCTAAAAATTAGTGACTGGGACGTAAAAAATCAAACCTAAACATCAAACAAACAAGCAAAGCTCTAATTTTGAGCCATTGTTCATATTTTGAACAAACTTGGTAGAGGATCACGAGTTGATGCTACATATCAAATATCAATGTCTTGAGCTTTCAGACAGATCACTTATTTATGTTTACTTTATATAGGCCAATGTAAAGTATGTGACACCAGGAAGGGTTTTTTTTTTGCCCCAGGTCTTTAACCAGAACAACTTGGTAGAGGACCACTTAGTGGTGCTATTTCACTCGGTGGTGCTACTTACCAAATATGAAATTCCTTGTTCTATCTATCTATCTATCCATTCTGCAGCACCCTCATTATGAGTATTACGTGCAGACGTGTTGCTTCATACTAGAGTATTTTTTGTTTTCCCTATATAAACCAATTAAAACAAATGACCCTCTGGGGGACATTTTTTGCCCCAGGACCATAATTTTAAACAAAATAAGGTAAGGGCTATTAAGTTATACAGCATACCAAATATCAAGGCTCCAGGCCTTGTGGTTTCAGATAACTGTTTTAGTTTTCCCTATATAAGCATAAATAAAACATATTGACCCTGTGCCTGCCATTGGTAACCACAGGGCTATATAATTTGAAGAAATTTAAATTTGACACAGGTACACTAGCTAAAGCTAGAAACCAAATTTCATGTAGGCATTGTGGTTTCAGACAAGGAGATTTTTTATGTTTCCCCATATAAGCCTATGTTAAACACGTGTTTTTTCCCTAAATGCGACGTTCATTTTACTTTATAAAAACTAATGCATTTCTATACTTTCTTGTATTGTGTACGCGAGCAGCAAAGGCTCTAAAGAGACTGCCCAGATCAGTGTATCCCCAGTTACTATGACACACGCTGGAAACAATTAAGTCATGCTAGTCGGGACCGCACACTTCAGACCTTAGAGTAGGCTGATTCTGTATCTCAATCCAATCATGATGTTAATTCAAATAGAATACTTCAAATGTTCTAGCTAAATAGCGATGGAATGAAAATTGAAATAAACTGATAATTAGCTTGATATATTGTGGCTCCTTTTCTTGGGTGGCTTACTTGTTTTGTATATTTACACATAAAATATGAATTAATAACATTTATGACACTTCTTACTGATTTATATCGTCATTTCAATTATAAGTGAACATAAAACAGTACGTTACAAACATTAAAACTACAATTATAGGAACTGATATACTGCCTCTATTCCATTTTATCACAATGATGTATTTGATAATGTTCTAATGCACGAATGTAATGTTTATACATGTATGATCAGATCTTTAGAAACGAGTGTGTAATGAAAAAAAATCCCCATTTTTCAGTATCCTATGAAAATGAAATAATTTGGTCTCAGTGAGACCAAATTATTTCATTTTCAAGGAATATTTAGAAAATAATGAGATAAATTCAGCAAAGCGAACCCCCACACCTTTATACAATGCATATTATATGAATCCCCTTTCCAGAAACCCTAGAGCCGCCCCTACTCACGGGGAGAGAGCAACTGGTTGCTTAACTTTATGTTTTTGCTGTCGTGCGGATGTTAGCGTTTTGTGTATCTTCCTGGTGGTACCATGGGTGGGTCGTTGGTCTGTGGTTATGACATTTCCTGGTCATAACTGCCTTTTTAAAACAATTTTTAGCAACGTGTTGATACAAACACAATGCCGATTTGTGACTTGATAATATTTCATCATAATTAGTTTTTGAGCACTATTAAAGCACCCACACTCCTCCGCCTGTCGCTTGATGAAGGATGCCATTTGTGCAGTTGAGATCGCTAGCAAAGTGTACAAGCCAGCGCACGGATTTTGTGTCTCTTAGAGCGCTTTTAAAGCCAAGCAGACACTGCCTTGTTTAGGTGCAACATTCATCAGGGTCTGCTATGTTTGCTAAAACATTCAAAGTTCAAAGAAAGAAATTCGATATTATATATTGTTTGGAAATTATAATGCTGTGACCCCGTAATATATACTATGGACGATCCTGGCTTTATTGCACGCAGTTATATCGAAAATTCTGTTCCAAAAATGGTTCAAGAGCATATATATTTGATTATATTCAAAGAATCTAATAAAAGGCGTATAGGTATAACAGCTATACTCCTCAAAATAATTAAAGGACCAAGATTTTAGAACGCGAGTATAATTAACTCAAACATTTGAATTCTGTAAAACTTGGTCCAAATTTTTCTAGCCTTTATGCCCATAAATCAAGAATCATTATTAATGATTCACATGCCTAATTCTGCCATAACTGTGTTTCAAATGCACATACCCTCAAAATACACTTTCAAAAGGCAGTGGGTGGGATTAAGAAATTCTTCTGTGGTAATTCGAATAGAATGAAAGTGACATCAAATTAAACTTTGTTTTATACAGTTCAGCTTAAATGCAAAAGAAATCTTCAATCAGTTTCAATAAACTGTGAAGCAAGCATTTCCATCTCTGACAATGGAGTTTTGACATCGATTTGTTTTCTGAAAAAAAAACATGTGTACTTGGCCATCAAGAAACAGATTTTCAATCGTTATTCTATGCCGTTGAGTGTTAGAAAGATGTCCCGACGAATCGTATAAACATTGTCACAGACAAATGCCAAAACCAGTTGTCTGAATCCATAGTCTGGCCATTACTCCACAGCCAAAAGGGGTACTTTTCTCTCCCATGAAGAGGTGGATGGTACCGACGGGATAAAAACACCATAAAATCATGTGAAAACAGAGATTTTCAGCATCTAAAATCAATTTTCATTCATTTCATGCAGTTCTGTGGTCCATGGATCACACACAAAAAATGACATTACAAAACATTTAGATCGAGTTTTAAAATAGCAAAACATTTGATGTCCGAAATATTTAGGCTAGATCGTAAAATTGTTTTTCAAAATATGTTCTATACAAAATGCATCAATGTTATAATCAATTGTATTGGTCCTTAAATTATTTTGGGGAGTATATTTCACAAGTTTTGCTGATTGTGTCATTAAAGTCGTTTAATAGATAGTGAAAATAAGGGATTAAATCCACAGGGGAGGTATTTCTCATCGATGGAAACCAGTCTATATGTCACATTGATAGAAACCAGACTTTCTAAATGTTTCAGCTTTTCTAAATGTTATTACAGACACTCAGAGTTGATTTTAAATGCAGTTTATGTTTATTAACTCTTCTGCAACAAGGCATATCAGAGCCTGTGCCTTATGGTTATTAAGTTTATTTTAAAAGAATTGTTGGAAAGCCATGTTTTAGTGATCAATTTAAAAAGACAATTAAACGTATTAAAAAGGTGGGATGCATCATAGATATCATGTGACAGTCTGTATGCATGTTTGTAAACCCAATCACTTTATTGCATGACGGTGGGCCCGGCCTCAGACTCAATGACGGATCTGACGTTAAGCATTAATCCGTTGGTTAGTGCCTGATGCTTGTCCTTGACTGGGCCAATTGTAGCTCAAATTTAGGTTTTCTTTAGTCCTGACTATCTGTGAGTCAAGAACCCTTTTCTTTGTTTCATCATAGTGTGTTAATTTGATAAGATTGTTACTCTGTGGTGATGCATTGCATTAGTTAGGAAGCCTCCGTGCGAGCTAAACAACTGTGTATTAACAATAAACAATAGAATCTTTGTCGAAGATTTGGCGCCAGTAAAATGCATTTAAGCCCATCCCCCAACCCCCCCCCCCCCCCCCGGAAGCATAGGCTGCTGTCCGTTCTAAGGTGGTTGTTCTGTTGTCGTTGATTTATTGTTTACGTACCTCCCATTGTTTGTGGGAGTTCTGTGTTGGTCTTTGTTTTTGGTATGCATTACTTTATGCCCTTTCTGGTGTTGCAATCATCTTGACGATGAAGAGAGAGCTGGTTGCTTTGCTTTTATTGTATATTTTGATGTCTTGTTACCGTAAATGTCCTGTAGGTTGGTCTGCAGTTTGTAAAATATGGGAATTGCTGATCATACTCATTTAGTTTTTCATACTGATGTAAACCAGATTTCCTCATTGATGGAAACCATCCCTTTATTTTGTTTCATCACAGTGCGTTAATTGATTTGATTGTCTCCATGTTATAATACATTGAAAGTTAGGAAGCCTCCATGCGAGAGCTAAACAAATCTTTAGCTTTAACAAAAAAATCCATGGCGAAGTCAGATTTGGCCAGAAAAACTTAAGCCCCACAGTGGCTACGGCTGCTGTCCGTTCTATGGCAGTGGTTCTGTTGTAGTTGATTCTCTGTTTATTGTTGCTCCCATTATTTTGTGCGGGCTTAGTCGTTAGCTTGTCGGTTGTTGTGCAGTACTTGCGAAGAGAGATGTGGATGCTTTACTTTAATTGCCGTTTGATGTCATGTGACTTTTAGTTTTCTGTGGCTCATCATCGGGGTATATACGCGAGGGAAATGTGACAAGTTTACACGTTAAACGTTGGATCCGCTAGTCCTTCACGAGACCTGCTAAAAAGTTAACTCGCTTGGGATCTCTCAAATGCAAAACTACAGCTACATGAGAAAGGATATGCTTGAACATGGTGTGCGTCACAATATTTGTTTCTGTTATTATTATTTTTGAAACTTTGATCTGGAAAATTTTGGCAGAAATCGTTTAGTAAGACATCGCGAGGTCCTTTACATGGAGTTGAAAGGAAAATGTTAAGGGAAATAAACTTTGTTGATATAAGACAAATTAAAGTTCAATGTTATTTCCCTTACATACTTTAAAGCAACATGTCCACCTCGTAACACATAATAATAACTGTTTAATTAATGGCTATCAAGTGATGTCATCTGTTGATTTTAAGAATGTACCTTCATGTACACAAATCTTTGTTGGAATGACATTTTGGCGAGAATCTTGTTTTCGTGAAAAGCTTCATTTATTCTGCTGATTAAACTTTTCCGAAAATCAAAGTAATCATTTTAATACAGCTGAACCCAAATGCTACAGAACTTATCCTGCTAACAAAATGGAGCTTTTTGGTACATAGTACTACGCGTAATGCTCCTTACATACACCCGAGCCATGATTCGATTCTCGAATTGTGAGACTTTCCCGAATGATTTGTGACGTTAGAAATTGACGACTGGAACATGATTTATCTACATCAGTAAATGACAGAGTAATTTCACAACTTTGCGTGGATTTTACGGTATCTGTTCATTCCAACAAAGATATGTGTACGTGAAGGTAAATTCTTAAAATCATCAGATGAGATCACTTAATAGCAACTAATTAAACAATTATTATGAATAGGTGTTACAAAGTGGTGGATGTAAGGGAAATAACATCTAATTTAATTTGTCTTATACATAAACAAACTTTACTTCCCTTAACATTCATCGAAAGGACCTCGCACTGTCTTAATTAATGAAGGATTACCACCAAATATGGCCAGACCAAAGTTTCAAAAATAATAATAAGAGAAAAAGATATTGAAATGCACCCTTTGTTCAAGCATATCCTATCTCATATAGCTGTAGTTTTGCATTTGAGAGATCTATACAGTAGAGATTGCAATCAAGTTACCTATTTTTGCAGGTCCTATGAAGACCGTGTGTTGGTACAACGTTTAACATGCGTAAACTTTGCGTGTACACGCATTTTTCGCGATGTTCTTCATAACAACTAATGTGAGTAGGATCTAGATATACCACAACCACACATTGAAATCGCGAGGATGAGCCACAGAAAACTAAAAGTCACAGGACATCAAACGGCAATCAAAGTTAAGCAATCAGCTCTCCCTTCGCAAGCCATGTGATTGCAAATCTAGATAGAACGGACAGCAGCTTAAGCTATTGGGTGTGTTTCGGGGGGGGGGGGGGGGGGGGGATGGGTGGGTGGGGCTTAAATGAATTTTACAGGCGTCAAATCTTCGCCCAAGATTTTTTTGTTGTTAATACACATTTTTTATAGATCGCATGGAGCCTCCCTAACTAATGTAATACATCATCACAGAGAATCAATCTAATCAAATTAACACACTATGCTGAACTTTATATGCAAACTCATTATAGGGAATTCTATACGAAAATTATCATTCTATATAATGTAAATTTTGCGAGGGAAGTTTCACGAAAACAAAATCCACGCAGAGTGGTGAAATTACTCTGTCATTTACTGATGTAGGTAAATCATGTTCAAGTCGTCAATTTTTAACGTCACAAATCATTCGGGAAAGTCCGCCACAATTGGAGAATAGAATCAACAGCTCGGGTGTATGTAAGGAGAATTACGCGTAGTACTATGTACCACAAAGCTCCATTATGTTAGCAGGAACTGGCGCAGGGAAAATAGGTTCTGTAGCATGTTGGTTCAGCTCTATTAAAATCGATTATTCTGATTATCCGAAAAGTTTAATCAGCAGAATAAATGTAGTTAATGTACATGTATTTTTCAATAAGATATCGCTATAGAGATATTTTATTGAAAAAACACATAAGCTTTTCTTTGCTGCAATTACACTTGTTATTGTGTTAACATGGTTTCCGTGACGTCAGCGTCACGTTATATAACGTCAGCGTCAAAGTAGATCCTCGATGTGCATTCATGTAAAGGTTTTAACGCAAAGTTGAAATACATTTGTTCAACTTCAACTTGTCAAAACCTCTAAAATGTCAAACAGTTTGGACCCCTATCTGGTCCGGACAGAATGTCGGGCCTGATCTGGGTCCAAATTACTTGAAAGGGTTATCAACAGATGACAATGTCATGCAAAGGTTAACGCAAAGTTAAAATACATCGGTTCAACTTCAACTTGTTATAACCTCTAAAGTGTCAAACAGTTTTGACCCCTATCACGTCCGAACTGAATGTCGGGCCTGAACTTGGTCAAAATTGTTTGAAAGGGTTATCAGCAGATGACAATGTCATGTTAAAGTTTAACGCAAAGTTAAAATATATCGGTTCAACTTCAACTTGTCATAACCTCTAAATTGTCAAACAGTTTGGACCAAGATCAGGTCTGGACAGAATCTCATGCCTGATCTGGGTCCAAATTGTTTGAAAGGGTTGTCAGCAGATGACAATGTTATGTCAAGGTTTGACGCACAGTAAAATACATCAGTTCAACTTCAACTTGTCATAACCTCTAAAATTTCAAACAGCTTGGACCCCTATTAGGTCCAGACAGAATGTCAGGCCTGATCTGAGTCCAAATTACTTGAAAGGGTTATCAGCAGATGACAATGTCATGTAAAGGTTTTATGCAAAGTTAAAATTCATTGGTTCAACTTCAACTTGTC
>OZ026521.1:39864918-39969730 GCA_964019695.1 Loripinus fragilis | reverse complement strand
TTTTGATATTTACATTTTCGAAGCAATCCTTAAATGAACTTGTAGATTTTTGCAAACGTTCATAGCCTCATGAATTACACAACTTTGAATGACAGCTGCCAAGCCCACTTGCCCGTGCAACACGCTTCGAACATCGAACTCATTCGCCAGAAGTGACACTGGTGTTGTGATTGACAGCGAGCAACAACCGAGTCGCATTCTTGTTTGCTCCGTTGGCTGACCGTATTCAAGCTTCCATTTTACACTCCGAGTAAACCGTTAATACGAATATATTTAAGATACATAACTGATTTAATTTCTAAATTATAAATAATTTCTATATATTAGGTATTTATATACCTTGAAAATATTAACCTGATCCTGGCCTTTATCATTAACATAATTTCACAGCCGATTGAGCTTCTAAATATATCTTCGGCGTTCATCGTATTACTAAATTAAATACGGAAATGCACGTGGTACTTTTTAACACAATAGATATATATACCGCTATTATGCTCAATTGGCTATCAGTTGCCTGCGTGGCTCAGTGGGTAGAACACGTGAATATTGCACACTTATATTCTTTAAGCTCTGCGTTGTTAGTTCGAATCCTGTACGCAACATTTATTATTGTAACTATTGAAAAGACTATTGTTTTTTTAATTTTTATTAAAGTTTCTCCTTTTGCAATATCGCTTCTCTATTTTAATTAATTGGATCTCTTTGGTGACAGCAACATTCTCTCGATGGATCCATAACACTGTACTTCAATTGTCGCCTGCCATCTCTTCAGTTTTTAAAATATGAGCTGCGACATGAGATTTCCAACAATGTGGCATTTTGACACGAATGGGCACAGGTGAGCCCGTGCACCCTCCTTTTAAGAACAGAAGCTAAATGCTGTTCATTCAGTAGCTTACCAGCCATAGAATATTCGAGTGACTGATCAGACTCTGCGTATGCGCATGCTGGTCTGAGTCTTTGCTTGTCGCACTTACCACATTGTTGAAAATCTCATGTCGTGGCTCATATATGGACCTCCTTGCTGCTCTTTAGAGAAATGCTTCGAACTGCTATAACTGATTTATTTTGCTTTTGAGCCAAGAGCACGGGAGTAGACCTATATTCGCAAACTAAATTCTAACTCCAAGCATCAAAACGTTGTCAGTCATTACATTTTCAAAGAAAGCGTGGACTTCCATGTTTTGTGTTTACGTGCATTTCTTTGACATGAAAACAAAGAAAAAAGTAATAAAAAGGTTGGGTTGACCAGGATTCAAACCCACAATTTACATATCTGGAGCTATTCTGACTGACCACACGACTACCGTGAAAGTACAACTTAATTGAATTATCAACGGATCTCATCGATATTGTACAAAGACGTTTATTTCCGTAATTGCTCGAAACCTGCCGATTGCACACGATCCATCACGAAAAACTATATATTCAGTGTTAATACCGTAATAATTTATTCATGCATAAGGGTCAGGATCAGGTTAATTTTGTAGAGGTATAATAAAATGTAAATATAGGCAATACATGAAATGAATTCAGTTTTTGGAATGTTCACGGAATCGTGAATACTTCGGGTCTCTGGCAAAGTTTGCAAGAGGCCCGAAGTATTCATGATTCCATGAACATTCCAAATTCTGAATTCATTTCTAAATTGACGCTCACGACGAGTGTGTGGGATATGTGATTGGTCCTTGTTCTTTAATACAGTGCTTAGGGCTTTTTTCTAGTTCTGCAATCATGAAAGCTTGTTGGCGCCCGCCTGGCCTTAGTTAATAGCGCGTACCAGGATTGTTTTCTTATTTCTAAACCAAAACATATGTTGTGGGTACTCAATAGAACCGTTTCAATGAGATGGTTCTTTTGAGCACCCAAAACATATGCAAAAATTATTGGTCAGAAAATATTTACAATTGTATGCCGAAAAGCTTTGTTTATCTAAACCTAATATAAATATGTAATAAATGTTGTTTTTCTTTGGTTGTTTTCTTGCTGTCACGTGGTTGCTGATGTTATGTGTCTCTCTCTCACGGTACCGTGGGTTGGTCTATCATTTTGGGATTTCCTGGACATACTCTCCTGCGTTTTGCAAACTGCTATTGTGACAGTCTGAGCATCGTGACTTTATAAATCGTATGAATGGCCATTACAGTCTACTGTATTGTTAGGATTCATGAAACGCACAATGCTTTTACAGCTGCATAGTCTGTAACTTTTGATCTTCTAATTTTAGAAGTAATGTTTCTATTTTTCAAGAACACAGTAAAATACTCAAATTCAGGTAAACATTTTACCATTTTCGTAAATCTTTACAGGTTATCACTTTCACAACAACATCATTTATGTTAAAAATCAACTGATTAGAATTATTGGATGGACGTAAATAATTACAAACAAGAGAAAAAAACACCTGTTTTTATAACATAACTCACTTTTTCATGCAGTTTTCAGCTGTACTGAACATATTTATTGTGTAAACATACCTTAATTCTTTTTTTAAAAATGATCAAAAAAGAAAAGATTTTTTTTCGGAAAATGTTCATAGTTACAGACTTAGTCTCTTTAACTTGGTATAAATTACTAAAATTAAATGGGACTATTTAGTGAAATAATTGACTTCACTTAGACACGCTTACCTCCTTTCTTTGGAAACTGTCTAAGCCCAAGTCAAAGTATATCATCTTCATATTTTTGTAGACTTTCCTAACACCATTGTTCATATTTCTAATCATACCCAGCGACTCCTTGAAGTGGGAATAATCGGCTCCCGTAGCGATTATAGGAACTGCCTGGTCGTGGTCTTCCACAGAAGAGTCTAGTTTACGACTCCTGGGTTGCCTTGGTTCATTGCGGTTTGGAAACAAGAATTTGGCGTATGGTTCAATCCCTGGAAACTGGTACCCTTTAATTTTTCGCAGATCCACCTCTCTGTCATTGCCAAACTCCTCCTCGCATACCGCAGGTTCCGAGAGCGGGGCACCTGTCATTAGAGAGTGTATGACTTACAAAATGTATGAGCCGCGGCATGTGATTTCCAACAATGTGGCATTTTGACATGAATAGACTCGGACGAGCCTGTGCAGCCTCCTTTTAAGCTTATAATTTCCAAATGATGTTCAGTCAGTAGCCTTACATTCATAGAATATTCAAGCGACTAGCAATGGCTCTGATCAGACTGCGCGTATGCGCAGGTCGCACATACCACATTGTTTGGAATTCTAATGACGCAGCTCATATATCCCCGGGATGGTGTAAATGTACGTGTGGGACGATTGGGCAAGGTGCTACTATGCCCCCATCGGGGCACATTTCAAATGGCGGGACATAAAGGGGTTCATCATGAAATTTATCTCCAATGTTCTCAACATATGGCCACTGTGGTTATACGGCTATGGCAATTGGGGGTTTGTCATCCACTCCGGTGTTATAATAAAAATACCTTCAAATAAAGGGTGGCAAAATGAGAACTTTCGACTGTGTTTACTTCGAAATTGCATCGTCTAGTCATCAACCTCTGTGTTGCTTTGCCAAAACGGAAATAAATCAGATTTTAAATGTGTTTCTTACAGTTATATTAGAAAAAATGTCAATTACGTTTTAGTCATAATTATACGGTTTTGTCATGATTAATTATCCACTATGACAAAACCGTAAATAGCTATTTAATGCCTAGACATCGAACGTTAAAATTTTCACATAATTAGCTAAAGATACCATGTGAGTTTGATGAACAAAAATCAATCGGAACCCAGGCATTTTGGGGCGTTTATCCGTGAATAAATGCAGAAATTGGACATCGGAATAAGTGACGAAACCCAAATTGCCGTAGTAGTATGACTACAGTGTGGCCCTACTCTGTGGTTTCATACATAAGACGTTTTTGCTGACTTATCGGAGTGGAAATCGTTCTTAACGTGTTTGTCTTCAAGTACGCATAAATACGCCATGGCAGTGGAAAGGATATATACAGTATCATATACATGTATACTAATGGCATAAAGTTAAGCATAATTTGATGGTGTTGCTAATATTTACCAGACTGTCAAATATTGCAAAATTATGTATCGCCCATCAAAATTTACTGTTATTCTATTATCCAAAAGTCAGTAATATAGAACTCTACCAATCCTGATGACGTAATGGCAACGGAGAATTGTAACTTCTAAGACATCCCCAAAACCAAAAGGTGGTTTTTGCCAAAAATACAGACACAGTTTGGTTGATTGTCTGTCAAAGTTTTCAGATAACCATCCCTGCTAATTCACACCGGCACAGTCGTATGGCCCAGGCGATTTCGAAAGGGTTTAAATGAAGACGAATTCTTGCCATTTGAGACTAGGCTGTATTAAGGATAATGACTAGGATCTTTTTCAAGCCCCTATCGTCTGCAAATACCACAAGGATTCTTCTCACATCACCAAGCAATATGTTGCAACAAACAAGGGCGGTTAAAACAGTCAAATAACACAATTTTGGCCTGAATTGCATTTCATTAACACGTTTCATGACTCTAACTTTATACATCTTTGTTATCAAAATGCTCCTTACCAAATCGCCTAGTCTGTTAAGTTTTTGTCACAATTTAGCTGGAGCATTGGTCTTTAAATCCCTTATTTATCCATTGTTTGTTAACAGTATCGAAGTTTGTCATTTTGCATACTGAGAATATACCCAGAAAACCCATTTGTTTCAGTCGATGAATGTGATTCGGAATACCAAAAGGATCATTGACACTTGCTATGGGTAAATGCCTATGGTTTTCAGTAAAAATAAAAGTTTGTCAATCGTCCCATTCTTCACCTTGAAGCTACCCTGGCCTGAGTACTTTATGGCTGTGGAATCCGTTTTCGATATTAAATGCTTCAAAGATGTAAAATTTGGGGTAGAACAATCAGTTTTACATTAAAATATATAGAAATCCGAAAACATTTTTTAAAATATCATTCCCCCCCCGTGTTCCAGCAAAAGCTTTTGCATGTATATGTGTTACCATATTTTATACATTGTATGGAAGTGGCTTGCTGGCACAAGGGGGGGGGGAAAGATGTTCAGCAGCCCAAAAAACCCAGGGCCTAAGCCCATAAAATGCCTTTTCTACCAAGTAAGAAATTAATGACAGTTATGAAGTTCTCTAGAACCAACCATCTAAATTGCTTTGTACTCTGTGCTAGTTTAATATAAAGTTTTTAAAATTTAAAAGTTGAATTAGCAAGGTTTTGTGCATTTTTTCATAAGAAAAAATCTCACTGTTATTAAATGACACATTATTTTGCAAACGTCCTGTACTTATCTATTAGCATGCTAGGGAATTGTTCATGTTTTAAATTTCGTCCGCTGACTTTCTTCAAAATTAAGTTTTTTAAAAAATAAACCACCCAGTACCACCATCAGAGTGTCAAACAGTTTGGATCCAGATCAAGACCGACATTCTGTTGGTCTTCATCTGGATTCAAACTGTTTGCAAAAGGTTATTGGCAGCCAACAAAATTATCCACTGGCATGCAAAGAGTTATAACAGGTAAATACTTTAGTGTTCAATATATTGTCTCATATAGGGATATACATGCATATGTATACCATAAATATTCGGACGCTTTAAATACATTCAACATGCTATGCCCTTTGAACGAAGCAAAAGTAGTATTCAAAGGATCTAATTAGAATCAGTTTTACTTTCCAATGCTAAATGGGACACTTCCATTCTTTCAAAAATATTTATTTCTTTTGTTGAGCTTTCAGTTTTGCATTATTTACGGTACATGTAGTCTAAAATGTACAGGTAACTTCTGAATTATCTCCCCAAAAACATTTTATTACAAAACATATTTTGTTTTTAAAACAATTTCATCAATTATCGTGATTCGTTAATACTCTGCATATGGTATGTTTAGTAGATATCACCATTCCTACCAAATAAATCAAGAAAACGTGCAGAAATCACTTTTTAAAGCACTTTTTATTTTCATGAAATTTCAGACCCCCTCCCCTTTCTACCCGCCATAACTCTCGAATGCGTAGAAATTTTGAAAATATTTTGCTAGCTGGGACTTACCATTAGATGCACCTATTGCACTGATACTACATGCACCACACTAGAAGCTCAAAAGCAGCGTTCTGGGAATCAGAAAAATAGGCATATAAGGCCCAAACCGTCATTTTGGTTTTCGACTCAAAATAAGTTTGGCAGACTAATATAAATTTAAAGTTAGGCCATCAGATCTTGCAATTTTGGTCTATTGAAATACAATATGCTTAACTTTTTGCCAAAGATATAGATAAACAGCATATAAGTGGAGGAATTTGAGCTAATATTATTTGCAAAATATAACACACTGTCAACTAATTTGGATTTTTATTTTTATTTCAACTCTGAACAATTAACAGCAATAAACCATCTAGTTAGGAGAATTTGCATAATAATGCATCTGTTGGCTTACTTTGATGGCTGTCCTAGTTTAAAATGCCATCCATGTTACCACGACAAGAAACCCTTTTTTCCTTAAAAATTATCATCGAAGTTATTTTCCTTTTACATACTTAAATCTCCTTTATAGACATTTAAGTTTACAAATTTATTCCGCTGAAAATGTTTTTGTTACTAATAATACAATCAATTATAAGTTCCTTTCCTGAAATAGCGTGTTTTAAGCAAGAAAAAAACAACATCAAATCCATTTTGAGAAATAAAAGGATGAGTATCTTTATTTTCTGCAATAGGTAGCCGCATCACCGGCTTACAAATTGGTAAATTTAATGCAACAGAGGAACATTGAAAAAGTTAATATATTGAGGCAAAGTTGACAGGTAACATGGATGACATTAAGAACAATAGATGACAGCACCAATTTTTCTTTAGAAACATAGAAAGCACTTGAATGGTATAACAGGAATAACAGGTAAACTGAAGGATGTTAAATGTAATCAGTAACATGTAACCAGTGCAAATCTGGTGACTATGCTTTGAATAGTACGAGCTATTAAATGCTCAAAGAACCATGAATTTTATAAAAAGGGATTGAACAATTGAATCCTCTTTTTACACCAAAAAGGCTTAATTTGAGGGGGTAAAAAGCTTCAAAAACAGCTACATTTTTTTCAACTTTCTAATTTTTCAAGAAAGTAACCCCTCTAAATCCTTGTTTTAGAATCGCTATCCTGTTGGAGACTGCTTATAAAGTGGTACATGTATAACTTTGATTTTCAACAATTTTAACCCTGGCTGATCTATCATTTGAATGCAAAGTGGTACGTATACCACCCCCGCACAAAATTACGTCTAACAGGACGACTGCTTTAGAAATTTAATCTTACAGAACTGATTCTAAAGTGGTACATGTACTACATTGATATGCAGTAATTTTAGTTCTGACTGCTCTATCATTTGAATGCAAAGTGGTACGTATACCACCCCTCGCACAAATGTACGTCTAACAGCACGACTGCTTTAGAAATTAAATCTGACTGGACTGATTCTAATGTGGTACATGTACCACATTGATATGCAGTGATTGTAGTTCTAACTGCTCTATCATTTGAATGCAAAGTGGTACGTATACCACACCCGCACAAAGTTACGCCTAACAGGACGACTGCTTTAGAAATGTTATCTTACTGAACTGACTCTAAAGTGGTACATGTACCACATTGATATGCAGTGATTGTAGTTCTGACTGCTCTATCATTTAAATGCAAAGTGGTACGTATACCACACCCCGAACAAAGTTACGTCTAACAGGATTGCTGCTTTAGAAATTTAATTTAACTGAACTGAATCTATCTAGAGTGGTACATGTACCACTTTGATATGCAGTGATTGTAGCTCTGACTGCTCTATCATTTGAATGCAAAGTGGTACGTATACCACCCGCACAAAATGACATCTAACACAGACTCCAAAGTGGTACATATACCACCCGCACAAAATTACGCCTAAAAGGATGGCTGCTTAAGAATTATTTTTACTGCACTGACTCAAAAGTGGTTCTAAAAGCAACCATCATCTTAGATGAAATTGTTAGCAGGTGGTATATGTACCACATTGTCTTCAAATCATATAACAACCCAGCTTAAAAGTGCTGAATATCAAAGTGGTACATGTACCACTTGATATTTAGTGCAGATTGAAATTAATTCTTACTCAGCAATATTGCGAGACTTAATTCTGAGGGGTGGTATATGTACCACTTTGCATTAAACTGATAGAGCAGCCAGGGTTACAATTGTTGCATATGCAGTTTAAGTTAATTCTGACTCAAAAGTGGTTCTAAAAGCAACCATCATCTTAGATGAAATTGTTAGCAGGTGGTATATGTACCACATTGCCTTCAAATCATATAACAACCCAGGTTAAAAGTGCTGAATATCAAAGTGGTACATGTACCACTTGATATTTAGTGCAGATTGAAATTAATTCTTACTCAGCAATATTGCGAGACTCAATTCTGAGGGGTGGTATATGTACCACTTTGTATTAGCCAGGGTTACAATTGTTACATATGCAGTTTTAATTAATTCTGTAAGCGTTATTCTGTACGGGCGGTACATGCACCACTTTGGAGTCTGTGCAGTCAGTTACGATTAATTCTAATGCAGTCATCCTCTTAGACGTAATTTTGTGCGGGTGGTATATGCACCACTTTGAATTAAAATGATAGAGTAGCCAGGATTAAAATCGCTGCTTATTAAAGTGGTACATGTAACACTTGAGGGGCAGTGCGGTTTTAAATTAATTTTCAATCAGCCATATTGCGAGATTTAATACTGAGGGTGTGGTATATGTACCACGTTGCATTCAAATGATAGAGTCGCCTTGATTAGAATCGCCGCATATCAAAGTCATCCTGTTAGACGTAATTTTGAGCAGGTGGCTACTACTTTGCATTCAAACGATTAGAACAGTCCTGGCTAAAGTTTCTGAATATCAAAAGGGTACATGTACCACTTTAGAGGCAGTGTAGTTAAATTTTAATTCTAAATCAGCCATTCTGCGAGACTCAATTCTCGGGGCGATGGTGACATTTTGTCCCGGAGCACTGGAAGGCTTAACCGTCAGTGGCTCGTGTTTAAAACGTCTCAGACGACAGGGCCACAGCTTAAAGAAATATTTGTTCTATGTTGATTTTGACAGAAACACTTAAATAAAATTTAGGCATAAGAAGTTACTTTTTTAACTCGAAGTGCAACGGAAGCGTAGTCACATCGCAGTCGTATCCGTATCGCGGCGGCATCATGAACATCGTAGCACAATCGCAGTCACATCGTGGCGAAATCGCCGAGTTATTCATCCGTGATGCAGCTACGATTCTGCTAGTTACGCTCTGTACGCTCTCGCTACGACCAACGCGTTTCCGCGACGACTGCGCTATTTAGGCATAGTCAGTAGATGACAAAGAAGCATGAAAAATACCCAGGATACAACATATACAATGAGGTAAAGAATTTCTTTCAGTTCAAACAAATGGAGCAGACGACAATTTTGCGACACATTTCTTGATACTTTATTAGAAATATCTGTTATTCCGAATAGTTCTAGCCCAAATTCCTTTGCTGATGTAACGACCCGATAAAAAATATGGTGCCCCATTTTTGGGCTGTCGCTCCATGTACACAAGCCAGTCCATGTAAAGGGGACTATCATTAATCTTATTCTAGTCACTGAAAACAAAGGTGCTGGTCACAGTGCGTGTATGTGCACGCCTGTACATGTCTAAGTAGCATAAAAAGTTTTCAGATGATTACAATAATGAATAAATATAAACCTCGGACTCAGTATTTATACTGGGTCCGAGTATACACACACTTATGAATAACACAGCACTGATCATAGGGAGCACAGTGGCTCAATGGTAAAGTGCTTGGCTCCAGGCCGCGGGGCCGCGGGTTCGAGCCTCATCGGCGTCACTGCGTTGTTTCCTTGAGCATGACACATTCATCCTCGCTTAGTACTGGTTCAACCCAGGAAGACTTGTCCCTACATAACTGAAAGATTGTTGATGGGACGTAAATAATCAAATCAAACAAACAAAAAAGCACTGATCAGACGGCTCGGATGCGGGGCAGAGGTGATCTGTGTTTTGCGCAAAAGAAGGAATCAAAGTGCGCAAAAGATATACTAAAGTGCGCAAATGTGGAGTTACTCCTCTAAAATTATTATCGATTTTTCACTTCCTTTGAGTAAATGACCCCAATTAGGTTTTATCATGTTAATAAACAATCCAGTTGCGTAAAACAAATGACATCAGATTGAAACAATGGGCTATACAATTAATAACAAGAGGTCTCAGGATAGATTTTCCTCATACAATGCACTTCGGCCCATGAAGACTGCTGAATTACCGCAATACGTATTTCCACTGTTCACGGTTCTTGACATTAACCAGCCATCAAACTCCTTTGAAGTCAGATCAGCCAACAATCTGATCACAATCCTGGCTGTTCGCGAGCGTGAAGTTTCGATCTGATCTAGTTGACTAAGCGCACTTGCCATTAATTTAGTTTGTTTAGCCTGCAATATACGGGTGGCTGTATAAGATAGATATATATGAAGCGACACTACGTAGACACAAATTGGTCTGCCATGTTTGTCAACTGCCACTAATTTTGAATCTTGTCCTACTAATGGTTCCAATTCACTATCTTTGAACGAAACCTTCGCTGGGTTCGATTGATTTGATCCGGAGAACACCGCTGGGGGTAATGTTAGCCATTCGGAAGTTTTGTCAGAGGGATTCAACCTTTTTTTTGTTTTGTTTTTTTTACTTGGATTAAATTAGCTCTATAAACGGGCTTCGCAGGCGTGTCGATGATGGCCCACCACTTAATGCTGACTTAATAGCTTTATGACTTTTGGGGAATCCGGACCAGTATTGCAAAGAAACTCTATATGTTTATGATTTTTCAGGGGGTGGGGCGGACCCCTGGCCCTTTACACCAATATGCACAGTATGATTAAACAACGCATTGACGCATGTGAGGCTCAAACTCGCAATCCCTCGGTCTCGAGTTGAACCACCGCGCATTCGCATAGAACTATTAAATCGTTTAAGTCTTATCTGAGTCTACACAGGAGTGGGAAGATGAGCTGAACTATATTGTGGGATTTCCATATCCTCGGACCACAGAAACACCAAAGGCACTGATCAGCCTATGCGAAAAAAAAGCTGGCTAATCAGTGAACCCATAACAACAGAACAAATTACAAAAGCAAACGTATTATGATCGGCAATTAAAGGATCATTGACACTTGCTATGGGTAAATGCCTATGGTTTTCAGTAAAAATAAAAGCTTGTCAATCGTCCCATTCTTCACCTTGAAGCTTCTCTGGCCTGAGTACTTTATGGCTGTGGAATCCGTTTTCGATATTAAATGCTTCAAAGATGTAAAATTTGGGGTAGAACAATCAGTTTTACATTAAAATATATAGAAATCCGAAAACATTTTTTAAAATATCATTCTCCCCCCGTGTTCCAGCAAAAGCTTTTGCATGTATATGTGTTACCATATTTCATACATTGTATGGAAGTGGCTTGCTGGCACAAGGGGGGGGGGAAAGATGTTCAGCAGCCCAAAAACCCAGGGCCTAAGCCCATAAAATGCCTTTTCTACCAAGTAAGAAATTAATGACAGTTATGAAGTTCTCTAGAACCAACCATCTAAATTGCTTTGTACTCTGTGCTAGTTTAATATAAAGTTTTTAAAATTTAAAAGTAGAATTAGCAAGGTTTTGTGCATTTTTTCATAAGAAAAAATCTCACTGTTATTAAATGACACATTATTTTGCAAACGTCCTGTACTTATCTATTAGCATGCTAGGGAATTGTTCATGTTTTAAATTTCGTCCGCTGACTTTCTTCAAAATTAAGTTTTTTAAAAAATAAACCACCCAGTACCACCATCAGAGTGTCAAACAGTTTGGATCCAGATCAAGACCGACATTCTGTTGGTCTTCATCTGGATTCAAACTGTTTGCAAAAGGTTATTGGCAGCCAACAAAATTATCCACTGGCATGCAAAGAGTTCTAACAGGTAAATACTTTAGTGTTCAATATATTGTCTCATATAGGGATATACATGCATATGTATACCATAAATATTCGGACGCTTTAAATACATTCAACATGCTATGCCCTTTGAACGAAGCAAAAGTAGTATTCAAAGGATCTAATTAGAATCAGTTTTACTTTCCAATGCTAAATGGGACACTTTCATTCTTTCAAAAATATTTATTTCTTTTGTTGAGCTTTCAGTTTTGCATTATTTACGGTACATGTAGTCTAAAATGTACAGGTAACTTCTGAATTATCTCCCCAAAAACATTTTATTACAAAACATATTTTGTTTTTAAAACAATTTCATCAATTATCGTGATTCGTTAATACTCTGCATATGGTATGTTTAGTAGATATCACCATTCCTACCAAATAAATCAAGAAAACGTGCAGAAATCACTTTTTAAAGCACTTTTTATTTTCATGAAATTTCAGACCCCCTCCCCTTTCTACCCGCCATAACTCTCGAATGCGTAGAAATTTTGAAAATATTTTGCTAGCTGGGACCTACCATTAGATGCACCTATTGCACTGATACTACATGCACCACACTAGAAGCTCAAAAGCAGCGTTCTGGGAATCAGAAAAATAGGCATATAAGGCCCAAACCGTCATTTTGGTTTTCGACTCAAAATAAGTTTGGCAGACTAATATAAATTTAAAGTTAGGCCATCAGATCTTGCAATTTTGGTCTATTGAAATACAATATGCTTAACTTTTTGCCAAAGATATAGATAAACAGCATATAAGTGGAGGAATTTGAGCTAATATTATTTGCAAAATATAACACACTGTCAACTAATTTGGATTTTTATTTTTATTTCAACTCTGAACAATTAACAGCAATAAACCATCTAGTTAGGAGAATTTGCATAATAATGCATCTGTTGGCTTACTTTGATGGCTGTCCTAGTTTAAAATGCCATCCATGTTACCACGACAAGAAACCCTTTTTTCCTTAAAAATTATCATCGAAGTTATTTTCCTTTTACATACTTAAATCTCCTTTATAGACATTTAAGTTTACAAATTTATTCCGCTGAAAATGTTTTTGTTACTAATAATACAATCAATTATAAGTTCCTTTACTGAAATAGCGTGTTTTAAGCAAGAAAAAAACAACATCAAATCCATTTTGAGAAATAAAAGGATGAGTATCTTTATTTTCTGCAATAGGTAGCCGCATCACCGGCTTACAAATTGGTAAATTTAATGCAACAGAGGAACATTGAAAAAGTTAATATATTGAGGCAAAGTTGACAGGTAACATGGATGACATTAAGAACAATAGATGACAGCACCAATTTTTCTTTAGAAACATAGAAAGCACTTGAATGGTATAACAGGAATAACAGGTAAACTGAAGGATGTTAAATGTAATCAGTAACATGTAACCAGTGCAAATCTGGTGACTATGCTTTGAATAGTACGAGCTATTAAATGCTCAAAGAACCATGAATTTTATAAAAAGGGATTGAACAATTGAATCCTCTTTTTACACCAAAAAGGCTTAATTTGAGGGGGTAAAAAGCTTCAAAAACAGCTACATTTTTTTCAACTTTCTAATTTTTCAAGAAAGTAACCCCTCTAAATCCTTGTTTTAGAATCGCTATCCTGTTGGAGACTGCTTATAAAGTGGTACATGTATAACTTTGATATTCAACAATTTTAACCCTGGCTGATCTATCATTTGAATGCAAAGTGGTACGTATACCACCCCCGCACAAAATTACGTCTAACAGGACGACTGCTTTAGAAATTTAATCTTACAGAACTGATTCTAAAGTGGTACATGTACTACATTGATATGCAGTAATTTTAGTTCTGACTGCTCTATCATTTGAATGCAAAGTGGTACGTATACCACCACTCGCACAAATGTACGTCTAACAGCACGACTGCTTTAGAAATTAAATCTGACTGGACTGATTCTAATGTGGTACATGTACCACATTGATATGCAGTGATTGTAGTTCTAACTGCTCTATCATTTGAATGCAAAGTGGTACGTATACCACACCCGCACAAAGTTACGTCTAACAGGACGACTGCTTTAGAAATGTTATCTTACTGAACTGACTCTAAAGTGGTACATGTACCACATTGATATGCAGTGATTGTAGTTCTGACTGCTCTATCATTTAAATGCAAAGTGGTACGTATACCACACCCCGAACAAAGTTACGTCTAACAGGATTGCTGCTTTAGAAATTTAATTTAACTGAACTGAATCTATCTAGAGTGGTACATGTACCACTTTGATATGCAGTGATTGTAGCTCTGACTGCTCTATCATTTGAATGCAAAGTGGTACGTATACCACCCGCACAAAATGACATCTAACACAGACTCCAAAGTGGTACATATACCACCCGCACAAAATTACGCCTAAAAGGATGGCTGCTTAAGAATTATTTTTACTGCACTGACTCAAAAGTGGTTCTAAAAGCAACCATCATCTTAGATGAAATTGTTAGCAGGTGGTATATGTACCACATTGTCTTCAAATCATATAACAACCCAGCTTAAAAGTGCTGAATATCAAAGTGGTACATGTACCACTTGATATTTAGTGCAGATTGAAATTAATTCTTACTCAGCAATATTGCGAGACTTAATTCTGAGGGGTGGTATATGTACCACTTTGCATTAAACTGATAGAGCAGCCAGGGTTACAATTGTTACATATGCAGTTTAAGTTAATTCTGACTCAAAAGTGGTTCTAAAAGCAACCATCATCTTAGATGAAATTGTTAGCAGGTGGTATATGTACCACATTGCCTTCAAATCATATAACAACCCAGGTTAAAAGTGCTGAATATCAAAGTGGTACATGTACCACTTGATATTTAGTGCAGATTGAAATTAATTCTTACTCAGCAATATTGCGAGACTCAATTCTGAGGGGTGGTATATGTACCACTTTGTATTAGCCAGGGTTACAATTGTTACATATGCAGTTTTAATTAATTCTGTAAGCGTTATTCTGTACGGGCGGTACATGCACCACTTTGGAGTCTGTGCAGTCAGTTACGATTGATTCTAATGCAGTCATCCTCTTAGACGTAATTTTGTGCGGGTGGTATATGCACCACTTTGAATTAAAATGATAGAGTAGCCAGGATTAAAATCGCTGCTTATTAAAGTGGTACATGTAACACGTGAGGGGCAGTGCGGTTTTAAATTAATTTTCAATCAGCCATATTGCGAGATTTAATACTGAGGGTGTGGTATATGTACCACGTTGCATTCAAATGATAGAGTCGCCTTGATTAGAATCGCCGCATATCAAAGTCATCCTGTTAGACGTAATTTTGAGCAGGTGGCTACTACTTTGCATTCAAACGATTAGAACAGTCCTGGCTAAAGTTTCTGAATATCAAAAGGGTACATGTACCACTTTAGAGGCAGTGTAGTTAAATTTTAATTCTAAATCAGCCATTCTGCGAGACTCAATTCTCGGGGCGATGGTGACATTTTGTCCCGGAGCACTGGAAGGCTTAACCGTCAGTGGGTCGTGTTTAAAACGTCTCAGACGACAGGGCCACAGCTTAAAGAAATATTTGTTCTATGTTGATTTTGACAGAAACACTTAAATAAAATTTAGGCATAAGAAGTTACTTTTTTAACTCGAAGCGCAACGGAAGCATAGTCACATCGCAGTCGTATCCGTATCGCAGCGGCATCATGAACATCGTAGCACAATCGTAGTCACATCGTGGCGAAATCGCCGAGTTATTCATCCGTGATGCAGCTACGATTCTGCTAGTTACGCTCTGTACGCTCTCGCTACGACCAACGCGTTTCCGCGACGACTGCGCTATTTAGGCATAGTCAGTAGATGACAAAGAAGCATGAAAAATACCCAGGATACAACATATACAATGAGGTAAAGAATTTCTTTCAGTTCAAACAAATGGAGCAGACGACAATTTTGCGACACATTTCTTGATACTTTATTAGAAATATCTGTTATTCCGAATAGTTCTAGCCCAAATTCCTTTGCTGATGTAACGACCCGATAAAAAATATGGTGCCCCATTTTTGGGCTGTCGCTCCATGTACACAAGCCAGTCCATGTAAAGGGGACTATCATTAATCTTATTCTAGTCACTGAAAACAAAGGTGCTGGTCACAGTGCGTGTATGTGCACGCCTGTACATGTCTAAGTAGCATAAAAAGTTTACAGATGATTACAATAATGAATAAATATAAACCTCGGACTCAGTATTTATACTGGGTCCGAGTATACACACACTTATGAATAACACAGCACTGATCATAGGGAGCACAGTGGCTCAATGGTAAAGTGCTTGGCTCCAGGCCGCGGGTTCGAGCCTCATCGGCGTCACTGCGTTGTTTCCTTGAGCATGACACATTCATCCTCGCTTAGTACTGGTTCAACCCAGGAAGACCTGTCCCTACATAACTGAAAGATTGTTGATGGGACGTAAATAATCAAATCAAACAAACAAAAAAGCACTGATCAGACGGCTCGGATGCGGGGCGGAGGTGATCTGTGTTTGCGCAAAAGAAGGAATCAAAGTGCGCAAAAGATATACTAAAGTGCGCAAATGTGGAGTTATTCCTCTAAAATTATTATCGATTTTTCACTTCCTTTGAGTAAATGACCCCAATTAGGTTTTATCATGTTAATAAACAATCCAGTTGCGTAAAACAAATGACATCAGATTGAAACAATGGGCTATACAATTAATAACAGGAGGTCTCAGGATAGATTTTCCTCATACAATGCACTTCGGCCCATGAAGACTGCTGAATTACCGCAATATGTATTTCCACTGTTCACGGTTCTTGACATTAACCAGCCATCAAACTCCTTTGAAGTCAGATCAGCCAACAATCTGATCACAATCCTGGCTGTTCGCGAGCGTGAAGTTTCGATCTGATCTAGTTGACTAAGCGCACTTGCCATTAATTTAGTTTGTTTAGCCTGCAATATACGGGTGGCTGTATAAGATAGATATATATGAAGCGACACTACGTAGACACAAATTGGTCTGCCATGTTTGTCAACTGCCACTAATTTTGAATCTTGTCCTACTAATGGTTCCAATTCACTATCTTTGAACGAAACCTTCGCTGGGTTCGATTGATTTGATCCGGAGAACACCGCTGGGGGTAATGTTAGCCATTCGGAAGTTTTGTCAGAGGGATTCAACCTTTTTTTTGTTTTGTTTTTTTACTTGGATTAAATTAGCTCTATAAACGGGCTTCGCAGGCGTGTCGATGATGGCCAACCACTTAATGCTGACTTAATAGCTTTATGACTTTTGGGGAATCCGGACCAGTATTGCAAAGAAACTCTATATGTTTATGATTTTTCAGGGGGTGGGGCGGACCCCTGGCCCTTTACACCAATATGCACAGTATGATTAAACAACGCATTGACGCATGTGAGGCTCAAACTCGCAATCCCTCGGTCTCGAGTTGAACCACCGCGCATTCGCATAGAACTATTAAATCGTTTAAGTCTTATCTGAGTCTACACAGGAGTGGGAAGATGAGCTGAACTATATTGTGGGATTTCCATATCCTCGGACCACAGAAACACCAAAGGCACTGATCAGCCTATGCGAAAAAAAAGCTGGTTAATCAGTGAACCCATAACAACAGAACAAATTACAAAAGCAAACGTATTATGATCGGCAATTAAAGGATCATTGACACTTGCTATGGGTAAATGCCTATGGTTTTCAGTAAAAATAAAAGTTTGTCAATCGTCCCTTTCTTCACCTTAAAGCTGCCCTGACCTGAGTACTTTATGGCTGTGAAATCCGTTTTCAATATTAAATGCTCCAAAGATGTAAAATTTTGGGTAGAACAATCAGTTTTACATTATAATATATAGAAATCCGAAAACATTTCTTAAAATATCATTCCCCCCCGTGTGCCAGCAAAAGCTTTGGCATGTATATATGTTACCGTATTTTACATATTGTATGGAAGTGGCTGGCTGGCACACGGGGGGGGGGGGGGGGAAGATGTTCAGCAGCCCAAAAAGCTTGGGCCTAAGCCCATAAAATGTTTTTTCTACCAAATAAGAAATTACTGAACAGTAATGATTCTCTAGAACCAACCTCCTAAATTGCTTTGTATTCTGTGCTAGTTTAATATAAAGTACTTAAAGATTAAAAGTAGAATTAGCAAGGTTTTATGCATTTTTTCATAAGAAAAAATCTCACTGTTATTAAATGACACATTCTTTTGCAAACGTCCTGTACTTATCTATTTGCATGCTAGGGAATTGTTCATGTTTTTATTTTCGTCTGCTGACTTTCTTCAAAATTAAGTTGTTTTTTTTAAAATGAACCACCCAGGACCACCATCGGAGTATCAAATAGTTTGGATCCAGATCAAGACCGACATTCTGTTGGTCTTCATCTGGGTTCAAACTGTTTGCAAAAGGCTATTGGCAGACGACAGAATTATCCACTGGTATGCAAAGAGTTATAACAGGTAAATACGTCAGTGTTCAATATATTGTCTCATATAGGGATATACATGTATATATATACCATAAATATTCGGACACTTTAAATACATTTAACATGCTATGCCCTTTAAACAAAGCAAAAGTAATATTCAAAGGATCTAGTTAGAATCCGTTTTACTTTCCAATGCTAAATGGGACACTTTCTTTCCTTCAAAAATATTTATTTCTTTTGTTGAGCTTTCATTTTTGAATTATTTACGGTACATGTAGTCAAAAATGTACAGGTAACTTCTAAATTATCTCCCCAAAATCATTTTATTACAAAACATATTTTATTTTTAAAACAATTTCATCAATTATCGTGATCCGTTGATACTCTGCATATGGTATTTTCCATAGATATCACCATGCCTACCAAATAATTCAAGAAAACGTGCAAAAATCACTTTTTAAACTACTTTTTATTTTCATGAAATTTCAGACCCCCTCCCCTTTCTACCCGCCATAACTCTCGAGTGCGTAGGAATTTTGAAAATATTTTGCTAGCTGGCTCTTGCCATTAGATTCACCTATTGCACTGATACTACATGCACCACACTAGAAGCTCAAAAGCAGCGTTCTGGGAATCAGAAAAATAGGCGTATAAGGCCCAAACCGTCAATGATCCTTAATCTTTAATACATTTAATAGACTTTCACATCGTGCTCATGCGCTCAACTTATCTCCGCCAGAGGGGCAATCTATATACGGCTACCTATACGTTACACAGTTGAATATGGAAAACGATTAAAAGAAAATTAATTTCGAAATAAAGATTAGACAAATAGACAAAAAATATATATACTAGGCAAAAAAAGAAACGCCGCATATTAAACATACATTTTATATGGGGAGACTTTCACCAATCTCTCGCAAACGATCTGTCACAGTTTGAGCGCTGGTTCTTGGATTATGAGTTCCTGGGGTTGTGCTAGCTATCATTGTCACCCGACGAAATTGATTCAGCAGTTTAAACCTACGTTTTTATCGATCTTGGCGTCGCGTCATTAGGCGCACGGTCTGACATTGCTCCAATTTACCAGAAACGTTTCCTAAGACGTTCAATCATCCTTGCATGGCATAGAAATTGTTGGTCTATCACCGATGGCGTCATGTAAGCGTCATGTAAGCTTGTATCATTCTTATCGCCTTGACGCGTTCAACGTGTGTCCGTTTTGGCATCGTTAATTAGCAATGTGTAACTTTTAATTTTAAAGCTTTAAAATGTTTTCAAGCGAATTGGATATTAGACTAGTGATTTCAGTAGTTATTACATGCGTAAATCCAAATAAAATGAATGTGTACGTGAAAAACTTGAAAATAAAAAGACAGCCAGTACATTGGTTTGGGTTGGCTGAGCTCAATGGAACTATGGAAATTATGTGTGACAGGAATAGTAGCGCAACATAGATAGCAGATGAAATTTCGTAACTCTCATTTAACGCACAATATTTTTAATCTTTATATGCGGCGTTTCTTTTTTGGCCTAGTATAAATGTAACAAAAATAAGTGATCTGAATATTTGAGATCAGAATAATTGATTTCTAAGCATCCAAGACTGACCTTTTCCGAATGAGTCGGTTCATTACTGTGTAACATATCAATACTATGCGCATGCGAGCAGTGAAGAGCAGTGAAGAGTCTGGTAAGCTTCGTGTTTATTCAATATCAATGATTACATTCCATTCCATACACTTGAAGTCTAAACTAGGTCTTTCCGGTTTAAATAAGTAATAAGATACATTAAGGCCATTTTGCGAGAAAAAAATGACTGAGTAAGGCTCAAACAAGTCTGTTCAGCTACACAGACTAACTAAAATTCTACACGAAGCAAGTTTACTAGCTGTTCGAAAGCACCAAAGTCAGGTTTTCTCGCGTCGAGGCCCATTTTAATATATACTCCTATAGACTACTATGCATCCGGTCCTTTAATACTATGCCCATGGGCGATTTGATGCAATAAAAGCACACGTGTCTTTTCCGGTCGGCACCTTTGTAATTCAAAATATGAATGATTTATGACATGATATGTAGTTTACTTATCACATACGTAAAAGGCACCACTTTATACCCATGTAGCACGAGACCGGTGTTAAAAAAAGATCTGAGACTTTATATCTCTATCCATATTTTATGTGTGCGAGCAGCGATGATTCTCGCGAGCCTGCGCTTTGGTGGAAGTTGAGTAGAAATGATGAAATTTAATAGTTCTATGAATGGAGGTATTTACCGTACTTATATAGTGCTGCAGCAATGTGGCAAAAAAGTAGCCTAATTTTAGAGGTACCCATACCAGCAGGGTAACAAGTACTACTACATACCAAATTAAAGCTTAGAGTCTGCTCATTTCAAAACTGCATGATGCCACTTCCAAAATTTTGTGCGAAATGTTTTACGGCCCTTCAAAAGTATTCACCCTAAATTGTAAGTATTCGTTTTCTGTGTGCTTCCCAAGCAGGTATTATCCTCATATATGCACATAAAAATCTATTTCTTGTAAATTGTAGAGTGGAACATGAATAAATATAATTATAGATATTGGATGACAATATCCAGTCTGGTTTTCTACATTTTATGAGGTCATTGAGTACAAAAGTCACGAAAACCTATGACATTGACATAACATAAACCTCGATGCAACTGCATGTTATCCTGTTCAATTTTGTAAGGATTTTTACTGTTAGAGATTGTTATTATTTAATCTTTACTATTTTATTATTTTGTCACACTTGCTTGTAGCAAGGGTGTGGCTTTTTTTTTAAACAGGGTGTTACATTGGAGTTCAAATTCGCGTCAGTCATCCATCCGTCAACAACTTACATTAAAGTGAATTTCTCTGCAGCAATGATTACTGTTATTAAACATTGCATAGTTACTGTCCTCTGCATATTTTTTAGTATACTTTGGGGCCTGCTGACCTTGACCTACTTTTTACGCTCCAGTGACTTTGATATAAATTGACGTCCGTTCGTGAAAATTTCACATTAAAGTGAGTTCTCTGCAGCAGTGATAGTTGAGAGTGTCTAACCTTGTATACAGTGATTCATTTACAATTTTTGGCTTATGGGTCCTAGGACTCGCTGTTTCCCATATCAACGAGTCCAACTACAAACTTATGAGTCCAGAATACTTTTTTAATGACAAGTCTGCAATACTATTGCATCCTTGGACTCGCCGAAATAAAACTTTGCATCCCAGAGACAAAATGATCCGCAAAAGATGCACGATGGGCAGGTAACAAATTAACTGTTGTATAGTAATTGTCTTCGCATTCTCTTTAACCTTGCTTTGTGACATTGACCTACTTTTTACGTTCCAGTATTTTGACTGCGACAGAAATATATATATGACTTTAATTGAGCAGGTGTGACACAGTGTTCCCTCAGAACTAATGTCATGTTGGTTTATTATAACGTTTTATCAATATCAAAACAGGCTCAGCTGTGTCTGCCATACTCTTAAATGACTAGCATGCATGTGAGACACCATTACTTGTTTAAGACAAAGTGGAATTCCTAAAGACCATGAAAATCAGTTTCTTCAACAAAGACATTAACAGTCAAATTGGTCTAAAATGCTTCGCAATAAATGTGTAGTGTATTTATCCTTCCATCTGTCAAAGAGTGATGTTAAAGCACATGTCATTCTCTATTCCAAATCACTTAATTGTGGTTTGCATGGATAATGTACAAAATGTGTTTTCATGGAGCTGCTATTTTGCGTTCATATGTTAGGTTGTTAGGTCAGTGCACATAGTTGTTCATTGTGAAAACATGTATTATGTACAGTTATCGTCACAGATGCTGTTCTCGCAATTGCATGTAAGGTCATTTAAAAGCTTTGGGGCAGCTAATGAATGGTTCGTCATCGTATGAAGCATACAGTAAGTGTGTCATTATTGTATTCACCTATCTTATATCCATATTCATTTTGTTGGGTGGGCGGGTAGAATGGAGAATATGCAAATGGAAACTGTTATTTATCGATAGGACTTTTGTTGCTGCCTTTGCTAAGCTTACCTCGTTTAGGGATGTAGATTCTAGTTTCCATATATTGCTCCAACAGACTGAGTGCAAGTAAACTTTTGACAGTTTAATAAAGGCCCATGGCCAAGATATTTCAGTCCCTAAAATTTCAGTGCACCTTGAATCATGCGTTTGGAAACGGATTTCACACCAACCCTTAAGAAAGCACTGCCTATATCCCATCCAGCCAGACAGTATTTTATGATCAGTATTGTGTTTTGTTCTTTTGTAAGACTGGTGAATAAGATGTTAACAGGGATATAACGTCTCATTGCAGCATCATATGCCAATTCACATGTAAGAAAGATCTCATTTGTAGCTTCTTTTTATCTATGATGAGGAAGTTACAATAAGAAAAAGAAAATCTGTACTTGGACATTTTGCAGCAACTGAGGCATGTATACGGCTCATCTTTGGTCGCTTTGATGGCTTTGTCCTTCAGTCCACCACTAATGAAGATTGTATGTTTCTGTTCAACTGGCTTTTATTAGTGTAGGTGTAATAAGCTACAAGGTTGTCCTTAGTTTTGCCTCCGGATAATAATTTCCTCTATTCTTTGAGTACTTTCATGTCTGATAGTAGAAGCATTTTATGTCCCATTGTGGTGTTGCCTCTTTTTTTGCCTGCTAGCGTATTCACACTATTCTCCCTATACATGTCAAATACAATGTGTATCTGTGAAACGGACTAATAGATGCAACTGGCCTAAAGTATGTAGACACGGAACTGTTCAACTATGGCTACAAATGTTACTTGGGCCGTTTTATACAGTATTGGTAGCATCTGTATCAAAGCTGTAGCATCAAAGATGATGCATTCTGTTTTCTCAATAATGTTACTTTGCCTTCAGATATGCTTTTGAGTTAATGGATGATATCTGGTCATTGATTCGAGCCATAGTTTTTGAAAATATTTTAAGACTCCTTGTGCATTCTCAAAAGACAAGATACCTCCCTGAAAGAGCAAGCTGCTTACAAACACAGACGCATCACCTAATCATTCGTGACTGCACTGCTGTATCTTTGGCATGTCTGCCAGTGTCTTATTGTTGACCTTTTGCTTGGGTTCATAGAACATCTTCTGAGGTTTGTCTTGTCCATCAAGCTTTATAAATCCTTCCTTCATGAATTATTTCCTCACTTCCTGTGTCTAAGGCATCAAGTAAGCCAGGATGATATAACGCATGTTGCAAAATCTGTTAGAAGTGTGAGGCGTGGCCTCTGTGGGGTTAAATGGGGATCAATGAATCGACTGTCAAACATCTAAATTATTTTTACAACATAATCATATAAGTGTTTTTGTATCAGAATGATGTGAAGGTCAACTCTGGCTTGGTTTACCTGTACATGTACATGCACTTTGACATACATACTTGTGGAACATCATTGAGTACTTTGCGGCCACAGGCTTGGCTCAGGAACCACATGACCTAGTCAATGAATTGCCTTTTAAGGTTAGTCCCCTGATTCCTCTTGATCCTATTAAAACTTTATACTCTGTTGCTTGGACCACACGGTTAATCCAGGCAGAATAGAACTTGTCCTCTGACATTTTTTTAGTACACCAGCCTTCATGGAAACCATTCACAACCTCTTCAGGAATGTACTGCATTTGAAGGATTTGACATGATATACATATATGTTGTTTGTAAACATCAGAGGGATTAGTTTCGCCTTTGCAAACTAATGCACATCTCAAAGACAAAGCCTACTTGGGGAGAGGAATAGTTTAAAAGTAAGCGATACTATCTCCAGCGAGTCATTCCAAAAGTAATAATGTTGGAGAAATAGATATTCCCTTTTACATGAACTCTGATAGCAGGTTATTATGTACAAATTCACAAAACGACCCGATAGTATTGGTTAATTACAGTTATATGTTCATTTCTGTATCTGATTCATAGTCAGGATTCCTCTTAGAACTCATGCAAATGACACTGGACATCATCAGAGGAAGTTCTGTTGTTCTTGCAACACCACTTTCAAGAACTGTATAGAAAATGTTAGTTTAAAAAGTAAGTGAGAACGACCAGGAACTGCCACAATCACCCCAACAGCACGATGAGAAGAGGCAAGGCATGATAACTGACTCATGACGAAGCTCGTAAAGCTTTGTCACACCCTTTTCCAGACACCTTTTGTTTTACACTGTCAACAGCAGAGACATCAAAAAAGTAAGCGAGTATGATCAGGAAATACCACAATCACAAACTGCAGACAAACTCAAATTCTAATGACAGTTCTCTGAGTCTCGCCTTACCATGAAGGTATCCAATGCTAGCAAAACCTGTTATGAGAAGTTGCATTCCACCTTCACATAGAAAGATATATTCCATGTACATAGGTTTAGCCCAAGTGATTTCTAAAGCTTTTGTAAATAAACCTATATCAAAATATGCAGACGTATAAATTTGAACAAGTACATTTATGCACGTTTGCATTCCCTTCAAAGTTAAATTATAAATGTTATAAACTGTTGGGGGACATTATAATTGGATTAATTACTAAATGCATTAATGTTTACTTGATATTGCAAGGAAAACTCCTTTTTATGTTTTAAAAATGTACATGTAGATCAAATGCAATAAACGTGACTATTTGTAAAAATCATTGGTTTTCGCGACTTTTGCACTCAATGACCTTTTAATTATAGTTGTCAATGTGCGTAAGTAGCATATCAAATGCAAACAAAATTAATATTAACTATTGCATCATATACAACCTAATAGCATGGATTTTATACAGTATGTATTCTTCTTGTCAAAAAAAAAGAAATCATCATTCCTTTCTGAGCTATGATGACGGTACCCATGTTTAAAGGGTCGTAATTTTTTTCGCACAAAATTCTGAAAGTGGCATCATGCAGTTCTGAACTCAGCACACTCTAAGCTTTAAAATGATGTATGATGCTTCTTGTTACCCTTCTGGTATGGGTACATGTCACTTTTGGTGACCTCTGCTGCAGCACTATATAGTTCTGTTAAATTGGATTTCTACATTAATCGCATGTGCTTAGTCATTATGCGCAACTATCTAGCAGCACATGTCTATTTGGCAGCAAGCAGTAGCATTTGTGCTTATCTGGTGAGGCTAGAAGAAGCCTTAGCAGTGGCGGATCAAGAGGGGGTTCAGGGGGTTCGTTCGAACTCCCCTCCCCCGCCCACAGTCTATAAATATCAGTGAGACCAAATCATTTCATTTTCATGGAATATTTAAGCAAATTGACATAAAATCAGCAAAGCGAACCCCCTCCTCTACAGATCTGATCCCCCTTCCAGAAATCCTGGATCACCCCTGCTTAGATCTATTTTCCAAAAATCCTGGATCCGTCCCTGCTTAGATTTATTTTTGTCTCATGCACCGCCTTTCTTTGTGTGAGCTGGGACACAACGATGGATCCGAGGTGTGTGCGAGCAGCGAATGCCTTGGTGAGACTGTGTGTTTGCACAGGCTCGTCTGAGTTGTCGATGTTCGCATAACAGACTCGTTTGTTTTATTAGTTTGCATGTATTTCGAATATTTTTGCGATTTCGTGCCTGCTGAAGACGCCGATTTTAGCTTGATATAAAATTGAATTTTTGCGCTAATTAAAGTGAAACATATCCAAGCATGGGTTTGTCTATTTTGTTTTTTAATGTGTTAGCAGACAGTGAAAACCCTGGTGGAATGTGTTTAAAGCATAAGAATTAACTCTCTAAGAGCTGAATTTCAAATAGGGAATCTTCAAGTTGAGCTGAAGTAGTCCCTAGTAAGACTGCTCCCCAAATGACAGGCTGGTCTGGAACATTTTTATGAACATGCCTTTCCTCTCCGAATTAGTATGAAAATGATTTAATAAAATTTTCAGGAACACCATCCGAGTGGCTAGCAGTTTGGATTCAGATAAGGCCCGACATATTTTTTGCAATTCTTTAAATTTAGTGTCCACAACCGCTTTCAATGAGTGTCCGCAACATAAGAGTTCATGGTATTATAATTAATGATTTTTGTTATAAGCGTCCAATCTACCTTGTCACATACACTACTTTAATCCGTTTCATTAGTCCAACAAAACTGCAACTAAGGGAGTAATTTAAAGCTGCATAGTCTGTAACTTTTGATCTTCTAATTTTAAAAATAATGTTTTTATTTTTCAAGAACACAGTAAAAATACTCAAATTAAGGTAAACATTTTACCATATTCGTAAATCTTAACAAGATATCACTATCAAAACAACTGCATTTATGTTAAAATTCAACGGTCTTGAATTATTGGAGGGACGCAAATAATTACCAACAAGAGAAAAACACACCTATTTGATGAGATAATTCACTTTTCCATGCAGTTTTCAGCTGTACTGAACACTTTTATTGTGAAAACATAGCTTAATTCTACTTTTACAAATGATTTAAAAAGAAAATAATTTTTTTCGAAAAATGTTCATAGTTACAGAGTATGCAGCTTTAAGCTATTATAGACTATAATAGATATATGTGATTGTTTTGACAGGTGTTAACATATAATACGTTATATTGCATAAACGGCCATCTGTTTTCTAACATGAACAACTTCTTATCGGAAGCACACTTTAAAAAGACATTCTAAAATATTGCGTGAATGGATTAACATTGGAACTTAACGAATATTATTAACGTTTTGCTTTATTTTTCATTTATTTTACTTTTTGCATGATTTTTTTCGTCTGCTGATTTTGTTGAAAAACTATTATATAAATAAAAGTAAAGATCAGAAAATTCTATAACACCACCAGAATGTCTGACAATTTGGATTAAGATCAGGCCCCTACGTTTTGTGGATATGATCTGTATCAAAACCGGTTGCATACGTTATCAGCAGACCACATAAAATCACTAGCATCATCTCAAGTAGAGGACTTCTAGATTAAATTATCGATATTCTCGGACTCGGGTCCCTAACCATAATTTTCCACTCAGTGGATTTGAGCGTGGATCCACCGTAATCTAAATCACTAGATGTATCTCAGTCCAACTATGACCGTTCAAATCTCGTTTAGCTATATTTGAACGAAGTCTGTCTACAGTAACAGAAAACTCAGCAAAACGTCGGGCCTGGTCTGGATCCAGACCAGCTAGGACTGACTGCTGATATTAGCTGTATCGTACATTTTGAAACCATACCAGGTCTGACTAAAAGTTGGGCCTGACCCAAACTATTTGGTGATTGGCTGCACGACAACTGGCCTATGCCCATCGAATGAAAAGAACTAGGTCTGTCTGCTGATATTCTTTTCAAACATTAGTTTAGACCCAGATCAGGACCAACAAAACCTTGAGCCTGATCTGCATCCAAACAGTTTGACACTATGATGCATTTATTGAGCTATGCTCTTGTCAAACAGTTTGGACACAGATCAGGTCTGACCTAGGCAGTTCTGATATTACTTTCAAACACATTGAACCCATATCAGGCCCACTACTGATACGCTGGGCCTGCTCTGAGGCCTAACCGTTTGGCACACGACGATTCTTAGACCGAAGAACGGCCAGCGCGTCTATGAGCAATAATGAAAAGTACCTAGGTCTCTCTGCTGATATTCATTTCAAACATTTTGGATCCAGATCATGTCCAACAAAACGTCGGGCTTGATCTGGAATCAAACTGTTTAACACTATGATGTTCTCATTGAAAGTTAATCGTTATATAAAAACCGACTTCTCATATTTTGAACCCAGATGCTGATCAGGTTTGACAAATTTAAAAACGTCGGGCCTGCGGAAGTGTCTGCTCATGAAAAATAAGCAGGTAACTCAGAGTAATGGATCTGGTCCAGGGGTGCTAGGACATTTCTGCCACAGACATTTCGGCCACGGACGTTTCGACCCAGACATTTCGGCCACGGACATTTCGGCCATAGAAAATGCCGATGGTGGACGTTTCGGTCGTAACCATAAATTTTGGGTTGGGATGTATGCATGCATTTAAATGTGTGATGCATTTCTTAATCTTTTGAAATCAAATATGCATGTGAATACTTGCAGTAGATTCAAAGATGCATGGTAATAGAATTATGCTATTTTTAATAGAAACAGGTAAATTATGGTGTATATAACATGTATAATACAGCAGTAAATGATATATATAAAGTACCCATTACCTGGATTAGTATATATTTTAAATTTTTTGTTTGCAACGATTCTCATGTATCTTTGATTTTACTGACTGTTGAAGTGACACATAACAATTGATGAATGTTTACTACTTCCATGCTGAGTCTGGATTTATCTTTTTTCTTCAAAACACAGCAGATCGAGATCAGCCAGCTCCCTACCTGATCAGGACCCACACTGTTTTCATCTCTGCTTGTAAATACATGTACTTTAAGAACTAATAAAATTTTGGGAGAAATATGGTATATAAGATTATTCAGACAAGTATTTCCTAAAAAATGCATAAAAAATTTATGCATGCACGCACCCAAACCCACAATTTATAGTTACGGCCGAACTACGTGACGCCCCTTTGTTTTTTTTCGTGGCCGAAATGTCCGGGTCGAAAGCCCCTAGGCCGAAATGATGTACATTCTCTCTAAAACTAGCCACCGGTTATAGTCTGCCATTTTATTGGTAGTTAAAGTTGAATAAACTACCAGGTCTCTCTTGGATCAGTTGAGCCATCTCCATAGGATCTACTCTGAATTACACAGATTTTAGCCCAGATAACCTTATGTTTTAATCTGACAAGTAGGTTCATATAACTGTACAGTAGCAGATTTTAAAGTACTATATCACTGTGTAGAAATTGTCTGTGAGAATAATCTAATGGATCGGAATCCGGAACATGGGGAAGTGTCTGCTCATGTGCACCGTCTCATTTGGACATTTGGTCATGCATGAAAATAGTGAAGTGAATTGAAATGACTGTATATCAACCGCACTTTTTAAGACTGATGGAAGCGAACATCCAGTTTTGAGAAATAAATTTCATAGGACCAGAAAAGCAAACATTTTTTTCTTATACATGAATGTTTTATTAGCTCACCTAAGCCGAAGGCTCATGGGAGAGCTAATAGTATACCAGTCACTCCGGCGTCCGTCCGTCGTCCGTCCGTCAACGTAGCTACAAATGCCTAAGAACACCTCCGAATCGATTACGATTCAGTTACGATGTCCAAGAGTGCATTAGGAACTTGTTACGAATCAAGCACGATTTTTCGAATCGGGGAATTCGTGGCTAAAGTTTTGAACAGTTCAAAACTGTTGGGCCGAATTCCCGATAGAACTGACTACGGACTGTGCGATTCAGTTAAGATCTTCACGAACTGAGAGCGTTTCAGCCACGAATCCAAATATTTGTCAATTCGTGGGATTCGAGGCATGTGTGGAATAGGGGTATAATTCGTCAGTGACCAACTACATACTGTGTTTTAAAGCTGGATTGTTTTTTTGCTAGTTTTCAAATAATATTGTGTGGATTAGTATTTTAATTACAGTATTTTATTACAATAAATAAATATAAGCCCAATTTATGTTTTTGATTTCTTATCCTCAATTTTTATATATTAAGTGCTTCTGTCAAAATTAATCTAGAAAAAATATATCTTTAGGCCGTGTCCCTGTCTTCTGATTTGCTTTAAACCAGACCCACTGATGGTTCAGCTTTCGGATACTCCTGGAAAAATACGACTCTAAGATTTGAGCCTCACAGAAGGACTGATTTAGAAATAAAATCTTACTACACTGCCTCTAAAGTGGTACATGTACCACTTTGATATTCAGAAACTTAAGTCATGACTGCTCTAATCATTTGAATGCAGAGTGGTAGCCACCAGCTCAAAATATGACTCCTTAAGCTTCACCGACTCCAAAGTGGTACATGTACCACTTTGATATGCGGTGATTCTAATCAAGGCATTTGAATTCAAAGTGGTACATATACCAACCCTCAGAATTAAGTCTCGAAATATGGCTGATTAAAATTAATTTCAAACGCCACTGCCCCTCAAGTGGTACATGTACCACTTTGTATGCAGTGATTTAATCCTGGCTGCTCTATCATTTGAAAGCAAAGTGGTACATATACCACCCCCCTGGAATTAAGTCTCACAATATGGCTGATAAGGAATTAATTCAAAACTGCACTGACTCTCAAGTGGTACATGTACCACTTTGATATTAAGCAATTTTAGCTCGGACTGCTGTATCATTTAAAGGCAAGGTGGTACATATACCACATGCTCAGAATTACGTCCAAGAGAATGGTTGCATATCAAACTGGTACATGTACCACTTTAGATTCAGTTCAATTAGATTAAATTTCTAAAGCAGCCATCCTATTAGCTGTAACTTTGTGCGGGGGTGGTATACGTACCACTTTGCATTCCAATGATAGAGCAGTCAGAACTACAATTACTGCATATCAATGTGGTACATGTACCACTTTAGAATCAGTTTTTTCAGATAAACTTTCTAAAGTAGCCATGCTGTTAGACGTAACTTTGTGCGGGGTTGGTATACGTACCACTTTGCTTTCAAATGATAGATCAGCCAGGGTTAAAATTGTTGAATATCAAAGTGGTACGTACACGTACCACTTTGGAAGCAGTCTCCAACAGGATAGCGATTTTAAAACAAGGATTTAGAGGGGTTACTTTCTCAAAAAATTAGAAAGTTGAAAAAAATGTAGCTGTTTTTGAAGCTTTTTACCCCCTCAAATTAAAGTAATAAGGTTGCAAAGATCAGGAATCGATACAATCAAGTACCACACCTGACCCAGGATAAGCCTTTTTGGTGTAAAAAGAGGATTCAATTGTTCAATCCCTATTTATAAAATTCATGGTTAAAGTGACTTCTCAGTTTTCCTTTAAAAACACTATTGATCAGTCACCTGAGTGTTCGTTAAATATTTTAACAGGTACCAATCAGAAACTGAACATGCCCCTAGTGACCCTGGGATGGGGATAGTTTGAGGACCATGGTCATTATTTGAACACATTTAGAAGAGGACTACTTTATACCAAATATCAAGACTCTACTGAGATCTAGTGGTTTGGGAGAATATTTATTTACATTTTCACAATGTACAGCAAAACCTTGAAAATATCGAAATTAAATTATTTGAAATACTTGCTTATTCGAAATAAATTTATGATACTCTGGATTCAGATATATGGCCTATTTATAAACTATTTTAATAACTATCAATAGAAACATATGTTTTGATCCGTAAAACACTTCCAACGTTTGTTTCACTGTACGCACCAAAAACATATATTTAATAACAAAACACTGAAAATATGTGTAGTAGGGTTGAGTGGATACGGTGGTGCCAGAATCCACGTATGTGGATACTTATATTTTATTGTTTATGTCATTACCCCACCCATCGCCACTTTAATAACTTTATTTCGCGACTGAGTATTTTAGTCCATATTGCACATGATTCACATGAACATGGCTGCATATGATAAACTTTAACTTTGTTTGTAAATGTATTCCATGAAATACTTACTTCATGGGCGTGTTAAGTTGTGAAACACCACATAATTCACTTTACTTTCATTTCTACCATCTCGTGTGCTTAATTTTCTTCATTGAAGAGTTACAGGGATTCCGTTATTTTCATTGGTCCAAAATCAAAGTTATAATTATCTGACCACTGAATCGCTTGTTTATTTTTAGATCAACTGGATTCACCAGTGTGTTCGTTTGTTTTCGTGTAATTTTACGGAAATTCTTTTATTTAATACCGTACTTGGCTAATTCACACACAGTTACCAATCTTTAACTGGCTGAGTGATCGGAATTCAGAAATACTTATTTTTTTTATAGAAATTTTGCATGTATCTTTATAAAAATTACAGAGATGGTAGATAATAATTAGAACTATGTCATATCTAATCTTTATGTGCCTCAGTCGTCTACGAGCATAGGGATATTCTGCCTGCCAATCTTATTTCACCCCATTTTCTTAATGTGTTCATTGTTTAAAAACTTTTCATATTTTCATCTCTAGGTCGGCAAGCTATTATAAGCTCCGAACATTGCTCCACAATTTATTGACTACAAGGTAGTTAGGAGCACTCATTTTTTTATGCGACGCTGACACGCAAGTGTCGAATTGCTGTCACGTAAGTGACGAAATCCATATACTTTTGTATTAGAACTTTTGATTTTTGGTCTATTTAAAACTTGCACTTTCATTATAAACTAAGGATTTTTTTTCTCATTCTAGCTGGCTCAAACATATTTGAAATCACATATCATGTAAATAAATCAATATTAAAATTATAGGAAACTTATCAGTATTTTGATTGCTCACCTCACCTACCCAGACCGTACCCTGTTATCGAGCCTGACTGTACGATCTGCGGGAGTGCCGTAGGGTATCATCCTTCGACACTCTGGGAGGCCGATATCAGTCTCTTTGACTCGCTACGGTTATGTTTGAATGATTTAGGTAGAACCCCAAAAATAGCTGACTGTCCGTGTCGTCGTCCGTCTGAGTCGTCGTCCTTCTGTATTGCCAGTCGTCTGTGTCGACGCCGGTCTGCCGAGACGTCACTTATCTGTGTCGTCGTCCCCTGTCTGTGTCGTGGTAAACAAGCCTCCTGATACAGTCAAACCTGATCGTAGCCTCCTACCATGAGTGATTTTATAAAAACACCCTCCTACCACAATTGGGGCTCGAGGCTGATCTTATAAAAACACCCTCCTACCACAATTGGTGCCGTGACCTTTTTACATCGAGGTATTGCATTTGATACTTCGACGGGGGGTGCGTGTCTGAGTTTGTGAAGTGTGAGCAAAATAAAATTAAAATAAAAAAAAAAAATAAAAAAAAAAATAAAAATAGGAAAATCGTCATAAAAATAATAAAAAAAAAAGATAAGAAAAAACAACAACTTAGTTTAAGGTGCCATTACATTTGAATTTTCAAAGAATAATGTCAGAACCTGACACAACTTTGATTAACTGGGATACCCCTTTACCTCAGCCAAGTGTAACCACTCATACATATACACCGTATATACCTGCACCATATATAGGCGCAACTGGTCAGCCAAGCAGCCACGTCAACACAAACACAACGCGAAAAGTGACATTTGAGAATCCAATAAGCATGGATGAGACAAATAGGTATGTGGGTAGTGGGGGTCAAATAAATGAAGCCCAAGGACAAGTTCCAGTGAGGGAAATGCAGTACACGACTGAATATAATACAAGACCGATAATGCATTCAACTCCCATGGCTGATACCCCACCCTATCCAAGCTATCCACCCCCTCGTTCCTTGCAGACCACAATGGGGTCAGTTCCTCCAGTATCTCCAATTAATAACTACCCTGAACCGATGGGATGGTCAAGTAGGGACAATTATAACCCTGCGTATACTAGAAATGAAAGACAGCCTGAGCAGCCATTAGCTAGGAATGACATGCAGTCCTCTATGGCCATGCCTGGGAATTACAGTAGTGTACAGCGAGGTACGGGGTATGGTTCTGAAACTTATGGGAATTATACAAGATCATACAATATGCCACCACCTTCACCATCGTTTAACAGGCGCACAAATGATTATGCAGACTACAACTCATACTGGGTCCCACAATCAAATAGCGGGTACCCAAATGATCGCGGAGCTCGAGGTAGCTATGCTTATCAACCTCAGTACTCAAATAATAATTGGTATTCTGGGGATAGGTACGACTCGAATGCGTACGCGTACGGTGATTATCAGGTGAGGAATAAAATGTTAGAACCTGAGACGTTTGATGGGACCTCTACCACTGAGTGGTCCGATTACATCATACATTTCGAGCAGATTGCTGAGTGGAATAATTGGTCAGCTTCCCAGAAAGCAAGAATGCTTACTATTAAATTGCGGGGAGAAGCTCAGAAATTTATAGGAGGTTTGACGCATGCACAATTTTCGGATTTTGATACGTTAAAAAATTTGCTGACGCAAAGATTCAATCCGCAGGAAAGAGAAGTCGCGTTTAGGTGCGAATTTCGCAGTCGTCGACGTAATAAGGGCGAGAGCCCAAGTGACTTTGGTTATGCGTTACGGCGGTTAGCACAAAAAGCATTTCCAGCTACACCGTATATAGCATTAGAGGTTCAAATTATAGACCAGTTTATTCTTGGATTAGGTTCTGTCGAACTTCAAAAACACGTACAGTTCCACCATCCTCCTAGTTTGGAGGCAGCGATAAATCTAGCCATAGAATATACTGCGGTAGTCGGAAACTTGGATAAGGTGACGAAGCCGAATTTAACTGAGTCAGATACAAGGGAAATAACCTCATTGGTTAACCAACTTGGAATTACCAACAGTGTTGCTTCCCTTAGACCAATGGAATTTAAACCTAGTTTTTCTTTGCAAGACCTTGAACAGCGTGTTGAGCAAATAGTAACGGGTGTTGTGGATAAGTTATTATCAAAGACACCAGATTCTAGGTCAAGGTCAAGAGATCGCAGTGTTGAAAATCCTCCTCAGGTACGGAGCAAGTCTCCATACCGTCGCCGTGATCAGTCACCGCGCAATAGAGATCCACATGAAAATGAGACCAGGCGAATCAAATGCGATTATTGTAAGAGGACGGGTCATGTGGAGTCCCGTTGTTGGTTTAAGCAAGATGATGAAGCCAAAAGGTCAGCGCAACCTTTAAACGCGTAAGGGTTGATCCTGCGGCCGAGGGGTCGACCCACAGTCGGAACCAAAACAAAAATGAAAGGCCTAATATTAACGGGGGTCAGACTCTTGAGCATATGCCCAGTTTGAGTGGGACTGGGTTTTCTGAAACTCAAGTTAATGAAAGGAGTCAGTCGCAAGTACCTAGTACTCAGGACCTACCCTACCCCGTTCCTCAGATACGAGTACACCCACCCCAAGAACAAGTTTATGGAATAAATCACTTTGAGGGGATAGAATCTAAACGTATGGGTCAAAATGTACCGAATACAATTAAAAAAATTGTCAGTCTGGTACAAGTCAGAATTCATCAAATAATGAAACAGAAACTAACCAGCCTACCGTAAGTCTCAGTTCATCAAATAATGAAACAGAAACTTACCACCCTACTATAGGTCACAGTACAACAAATGAAATAGAAACTTGTCACCATAGTATAGGTCACAGTACAACAAATGAAATAGAAACTTGTCACCCTATTATAGGTCACAGTTTAACAAATGAAATAGAAACTTGTCACCCTATTATAGGTCACAGTTTAACCAATGAGCTTGAAACTTGTCACCCTACTATAGGTCACAGTACAACAAATGAAATAGAAACTTGTCACCATAGTATAGGTCACAGTACAACAAATGAAATAGAAACTTGTCACCCTATTATAGGTCACAGTTTAACAAATGAAATAGAAACTTGTCACCCTATTATAGGTCACAGTTTAACCAATGAGCTTGAAACTTGTCACCCTATTTTAGGTCACAGTTTAACCAATGAGCTTGAAACTTGTCACCCTATTATAGGTCATAGTTTAACAAATGAAATAGAAAGGCGTCAATCTGTTATAGGGCACAGTTTTACAAATGAAATAGATACACATCATTGTTCTGTCATTTGTCCTAATTCACAGAAGTCAATGGAAAATTGCTCTCAAAATAAGGTAAAAGGCCACAGTTCTCCTTGTAAAATTGAGAAAATACACCAACCTAATACTGAAGGTCACAATTCACCACATAAAGTAGATACTGATGACCTATGTTTACAAAATGAAACAACATGTTTGCGACCTGGTACTGAAGGTCACTATAATAATGGGACAACTGAAAAGTGTTGTAAATCTAGTCCTTTAGGTTACAGTATACAGAACAAGATAGAAATATGCTGTCAGCATGATGCTTTACTTGGTAGCTCAAATAAAACAAGTGGTTATTGTCAACCAGAACCTGCTGGTCACAGAATACAAAACACATTAGAAATACATTGTCAGCCTGGAACTTTGAGTTATACTTCAGCAAATAAAAATGCTAGCACATGCCAAACATATACTATGGCTAATACAAAACAAAATGAAGGTCATAGCAAACAAAATGAGCAACAAACTTGTAAAATAAATGACAAGCATGAAAATGAAGCTGAAAAACAATATATATATGTAGATTGTGATCAACCAAACAAAATAACAAGTCAAGATGATTTTGATAATAATTTCTTCAGTTCATCTGAAATAGAAAGTACAAACAAAACAGATAGCCATTGCTATACAAATGGACAAAATCATGATAAAATAAGTCCTGATAGGAATGGTAATGAGGGAAATTGTCATGCTGAACAAGAGTTAGTCACTGATACAGTTCAGTATGTAAATCAAGCATGTTACTATGTGCATGGAAAGATCAACCAAACAAGATTGAATTTTTTAATTGATTCTGGCTCTAGTATATGTGTACTTTCTGAGAAGGTTTTTGAGAAGATTAGTACAGATAGTACTATCTTACAAGAAACGGCTCGGAAAGTACGTACTGCAAATGGTGGTCTTCTTAAAATAAAAGGAACTTGTACATTAAAAGTGCAGCTTGATCACCTGGATTTCGATCAAGAATTCATAATAGCTAATATTGAAGAGCCTGGAATCTTAGGAATCAGCTTTCTTGATCAGTATGAAGTTGATATAAAAATCAGAAAGAAAATACTAAAAACAAAAAAGGGAAAACTTAAATTGTATAAACAAGGCACAGATATTTGTTGCCGTGTACAATTATGTGAAAGTGTGACAATTCCACCCCATTCAGAAACATTCCTAAAGACATATACTTCTCAAAATTGTTGTGCCCATCTCAATTTAGTGGAGCCAACACATAAACACATACAGAGAGGCTTACTAGTAGGGAAAACGCTAGTTGATACCTCTCAAGACCAGATGACAGTTTCTGTTGTGAATGCTAGTTCAAAAAGTGTAAAATTAAAAGAAAATATTACATTGGGTACTATCCACCCAATAGAACAGATATCAATCTGTGATTTGGGCTCAGAAGAATCAAAAGATATGGCAACTGAAAAAGAGCTGCCAACTCACTTAAAATCTTTGGTAGAAAATGCATCGTCTGATTTGACGGAAACTGAAAAAAAGAAGCTGTCAAACTTGGTCTTTGAATTTCAAGATGTATTCATGTCTCCTGATGGGCAATTAAAACAAACCCATTTGGCAGAACATTACATCGACACTGGGGACACCAAACCTTTCAAGATGCCTTGTCGCAGAATTCCAATGTTTAAGAAACCAGTTGTGGAGGCAGAAATTAAGAAAATGCTTGACCAAAATGTAATAGAACCTAGCAACAGTGCATGGAATTCACCAATATGTTTAGTAGCCAAGCGCTCAGGTGAATGGCGGTTTTGCGTAGATCTGAGGAAACTAAATTCTGTAACCAGATTGGACACATTTCCCTTGCCCAATATGTCTGAGACTCTGGATAGACTTGCAAATTCAAGCTATTACAGTACATTAGACATGGTCAGCGGATACTGGCAGTTGTCCTTAAATCCTCATGATCGCTGCAAGACTTCTTTTGCAATACCAGGCGTAGGAACGTACATGTTTAAAGTGATGTGTTTTGGCTTAAAAAATGTGCCTGGTTCGTTCTCCCGACTAATGGAAACAGTTCTGCGAGGGTTACAATATGAGAAATGTTTGGTGTACCTAGATGACATTATTGTTCTTGGTGGAAACTTTGATATGGCTCTTCAAAACTTAAGGCTAGTCTTCTTGAGGCTGAGACAGGCAAATTTGCAACTCAAACCAAGTAAATGTAAACTTTTACAGAAACAGGTAGTTTTTCTTGGTCATCTGGTGTCTGCTACTGGAATTACCTGTGATCCAGATAAAATTGCAACTTTAAAGGAGTGGCCTCAGCCTCAGGATAAAACAGAAGTCAAATCATTCCTAGGTCTGGTAGGATATTATAGAAAAATGGTGGAAAACTTTGCTGATCTTGCCTTGCCTCTCACTAAGTTAACGAGAAAGAAAGCAAAATTTCAATGGGGTCTTGAGCAAGAGGCAGCTTTTCAAAAATTAAAGGAATGCCTTGTACAACCACCTATTCTTGCATTTCCACTAGAGCAGGGAGGATCTATGATTCTCGACTGTGATGCAAGTGGTACTGCAGTGGGAGGTGTACTATCGCAATATCAAAACAACCAGGAGAGGGTAATTTCTTATGGCAGTCATACACTAAATCAAGCCCAGAGAAATTACTGTACAACCAAAAGAGAGTTGTACAGTATTGTCTACTTTGTTCAACATTTTAAACAATATCTTCTTGGCAGAAACTTCATACTCAGAGTGGACCACAAGCCTCTACTCTGGCTATGTAACTTTCAGGATGCCACCGGCATCTTTGCCAGATGGATCAGTATTTTAGGGGCTTATGAGTATGATTTAGTCTTTAGGCCAGGACATCTGCATACAAATGCTGACACCATGTCGAGAAAGCCAAACAGATTATGCCCTTTTCCTGAGTGTCATGATTGTAAAGAAACTGAGGAGCCAATCAAAAAGTCACAAGTCCATGAACAGTCAAATGTACATGAAATTGTTAACATACTTCCAGCACAAACTGAAAACATACCAAACTGGCTGAAGGTATGGACCCAAGATCAACTTCGAGAGTTTCAAAATAATGATCTGATCTTAAGAGAAATTCTCAGGTTGAAACGTATTTCAGAAAATAAACCTGAAAAAACAGAGATTCTGCAAGCACACAAAGATGTTATTACTTTGTGGAATCAATGGGAAAACTTGAAAATCAGAGATGGCATACTTTACAGGGAACATGAAAATGAGTTGGGGGAAAAGTTTTTCCAATTAGTGGCCCCAAAAGAAATTTGTGAAACAATTTTTCAACATTTGCATGAACAGCGATACGCTGGTCACTTAGGACGTGACCGAACATTAAGTGCCATCAAGAAAAGATTTTACTGGCCATGTATGGATGTGGAAATAGCCCGATGGTGTAAGGAATGTGTAACTTGTGCAAGAGCAAAACCTGGTCCTGGTAGGGGAAGGCATGCCATCCAACAATTTAAAGTATTTCAGCCAATGTCTGTAATTGCCGTCGACATTCTTGGACCCTTGCCCCTTACAGATAACCAAAATTTGTATATTGTAGTTTGTGGTGATTATTTTACTAAGTGGAAAGAAGCATTTCCAATCCCCAACCAAACTGCAGCAGTTGTAGCTGATAAGTTAGTCACTGAAGTTTTTTTAAGACTGGGAGCCCCTACCCAAATTCACACAGACCAAGGGAGACAATTTGAATCTGAATTGTTTAAGAATATCTGTGGGCTCTTGGGGGTCGAGAAAACTCGAACGTGTCCATACAACCCTAAATCTGACGGCCTTGTCGAGCGTTTTAACAGAACCCTGATCAGTATGCTCTCCTCATTTGTAAATGAGAACAGAAAAGATTGGGATGACCACCTACCCTATGTCATGTCTGCCTATAGAGCAACATGCCACAAATCCACAGGGTTAAGTCCAAATTTGATGATGCTGAATAGAGAGGTAAACTTTCCCATAGACCTCATTGCAGGTCAACCCCCTGGGACTCCTGAGGTAGAATGCCCAATTCAGTATGTGGAATGGGTGAAAAGTGCAACAGCCCAAGCATTTGAGTATGCTTACAGTCGGTTGGGAGTAGCAGCATCCCGCCAGAAAAGAAATTATGATAGGGGACTTAAACCCAGAGAATATAAAAGGGGTGATTGGATCTGGAGATGGTACCCACCAACAGCTGGGTTAAAACTAGGACTAGGATGGGTAGGACCCTATTTGGTCATCCGCAAAATTACCTATTTAGAATATTTCATCCAAAAAGATGTCAATAGTAGGCCATTTACTATACATGCGGATGACATGAAACCTTTTGATGGTCCTAGGCACCCTGAGAGTTGGCTTAATGAGGTTCCAGTAGTGGAACAACCCCTTGAGGTTATAGAACCAAGGTCACATACCCCAGAGAGATCAGACGGGGCAACCAGGGAAACACTTCCAGGCCCAGAAATGCCAAATGCGCTTGCAGAAAGTCCCATGTCAACTCCATTGACGATAAGAACAAGATGGGGACGGGCTGTTAAGCCACGCAAAATCTTCTCGCCCGAGTAATCAGTCTTATAGTATTTCTGTTTTGTTTTTTTAAGTGCTGGAAGTATATATGTTAAATTTCATGTAAGTTCAGACTTTGAAGAAATATTAAATAGATGTACATGTAGTACATATGATAAGCTCAAAAGTAGGGGCTGGATCATAAAATTTTTTACTTCATATGAATATTTCATATGACGGTTCAAAGTCTGATAACATAATGCATAATTATTTCATGACTCAGTTTAACTAAAATAATGACAGAGTCAATTCAATTTAGGGAATGCTTAATCATTCCAACGGAGTCTTGTGTTTTGCAGCCATTGGAAGGATTGAGCATTGCCAATTAATACTTTTGTTTCCATGTATATGGAGGTTTTCCATGTATATGGAGGTTTTCCATGTATATGGAAGTTTTCCATGTATATGGAGAGTTTGTCCATGTATATGGAGGTTTTGTTTCCATGTATATGGAAGTTTTCCATGTATATGGAAGTTTTCCATGTATATGGAAGTTTTTCATGTATATGGAGTTTGTACATGTATATGGAGGTTTTGCATCCATGTATATGGAAGTTCTCTATGTATATAGAGAGTATTTCCATGTATATGGAAGAAATATTTCTTTTATTTCAGGATGGAGTTTCCAGAGTTTGGAATGATCTGCCCAGTGCAAGGATGTCCTGCTTCTTCCTTTTACAGGAAATTTGACCAGCTTAAGAGACACTGGTACAACATTCACATGCAAGAAATAACCATGCACCAGTGCAGTTACTGCAGGAAAGACTTCGTAGAGAAGAGACATGCGAAGAGTCATGTGAAGTCTCACATGACTCCTGCAGGGTCATCAATCGGGATAACAGAATTTAAGAAGCGGAACAACCGTTACATGAGTCCTGGTCCAGCAACCCTTCCAAGGCCCAGAACCACGCCAAGAAGCACTGTGACTCAACTTTCTGCGAGAGAACAGGCTGCAGAGCGACGGAGGAGACTGGCTGACGTGTGCAACCAGTCCCAGGCGGCTTAGCTAAGCGAAAGGGGAGCTCGTATTGTTACAAGGGACCAGGAAGTGGTGCAGCGGGCTGATGGTTCGACCGTGAGGCAGCCGAAGAAACATTGGAGAGGCTCTGGGGATGATGTGGTGGAGCTCGACTACATCGATGACTTATAAGCTCCAGCTGAAATTTTGTATTGTTTATTTTTGAGTTAGCTAGAATGAATTTTTTTAGATATAGGATTGGCAGATATTATTTCCCTTCTCATTAATTCATTTCCTTAAAAAATAATGTAACATTATTTTTTGTTTAACCCCGGAGTAATGTAGTAGGGTTGAGTGGATACGGTGGTGCCAGAATCCACGTATGTGGATACTTATATTTTATTGTTTATGTCATTACCCCACCCATCGCCACTTTAATAACTTTATTTCGCGACTGAGTATTTTTAGTCCATATTGCACATGATTCACATGAACATGGCTGCATATGATAAACTTTAACTTTGTTTGTAAATGTATTCCATGAAATACTTACTTCATGGGCGTGTTAAGTTGTGAAACACCACATAATTCACTTTACTTTCATTTCTACCATCTCGTGTGCTTAATTTTCTTCATTGAAGAGTTACAGGGATTCCGTTATTTTCATTGGTCCAAAATCAAAGTTATAATTATCTGACCACTGAATCGCTTGTTTATTTTTAGATCAACTGGATTCACCAGTGTGTTCGTTTGTTTTCGTGTAATTTTACGGAAATTCTTTTATTTAATACCGTACTTGGCTAATTCACACACAGTTACCAATCTTTAACTGGCTGAGTGATCGGAATTCAGAAATACTTATTTTTTTTATAGAAATTTTGCATGTATCTTTATAAAAATTACAGAGATGGTAGATAATAATTAGAACTATGTCATATCTAATCTTTATGTGCCTCAGTCGTCTACGAGCAAAGGGATATTCTGCCTGCCAATCTTATTTCACCCCATTTTCTTAATGTGTTCATTGTTTAAAAACTTTTCATATTTTCATCTCTAGGTCGGCAAGCTATTATAAGCTCCGAACATTGCTCCACAATTTATTGACTACAAGGTAGTTAGGAGCACTCATTTTTTTATGAGACGCTGACACGCAAGTGTCGAATTGCTGTCACGTAAGTGACGAAATCCATATACTTTTGTATTAGAACTTTTGATTTTTGGTCTATTTAAAACTTGCACTTTCATTATAAACTAAGGATTTTTTTTCTCATTCTAGCTGGCTCAAACATATTTGAAATCACATATCATGTAAAGAAATCAATATTAAAATTATAGGAAACTTATCAGTATTTTGATTGCTCACCTCACCTACCCAGACCGTACCCTGTTATCGAGCCTGACTGTACGATCTGCGGGAGTGCCGTAGGGTATCATCCTTCGACACTCTGGGAGGCCGATATCAGTCTCTTTGACTCGCTACGGTTATGTTTGAATGATTTAGGTAGAACCCCAAAAATAGCTGACTGTCCGTGTCGTCGTCCGTCTGAGTCGTCGTCCTTCTGTATTGCCAGTCGTCTGTGTCGACGCCGGTCTGCCGAGACGTCTCTTATCTGTGTCGTCGTCCCCTGTCTGTGTCGTGGTAAACAAGCCTCCTGATACAGTCAAACCTGATCGTAGCCTCCTACCATGAGTGATTTTATAAAAACACCCTCCTACCACAATTGGGGCTCGAGGCTGATCTTATAAAAACACCCTCCTACCACATATGAATTTTAAGGGTAATATATTTTATGTTTCCCACCATGTAAATCAAATATTTCAATACTTCGATATTAACCTCGCGAATTTACGAGACAGTTAACAATCTAAAACATGTGATCTCTTGGGCGTGGCTATTTTTGCCCAAAGAACCATTAGTGGAACAAATTTGGTAAAATACCACAAGGTGAAGGTAAATACGAAATATAAAAGTAAGAAATACAGCCAGGATCAGGAATCGATATAATCAAGTACCACACCTGTCCTAGGATACCAAATGGGAAAGTAACACAATCACAATAAACAAAACAAACAAGAGCCAAGAGGTCAGCCCCTTTCCTTCAAGTGACCACAAGACAGCAATGAACAGATGCGAACGCATGAAAACACAAGTCATAAATAACTCATATGATCCACAAAAGAAGTACCGCCTTGGAATGGTCAATAAAATATTATAGTGGAGGGTTTAAACCGGTTTCATGGCGTGCCAACCTCACCCTTAGTTCAGATGTGGATCAAGACACATAGATGTTTAGTTAGCATGAATGACTCTAGGACACAAAACATTTTAATATGTTTTCTGTGAATAAGCCTGAATTTGCAAAGCCGCGGGTCCTTCAGGTGTCATCTAGGAGATGTTGAAAGCAGCTGGTAAAGTAGCCCTGGAAAAGTTGAGACTGTTGGCTGAATTGGTATTTAACAGTGACAAGATACCAAAGGATTGGGAGGAAATCCTCATACTTACCCTCTACAAAGGTAAAGTAGAGGCCCTAGATAGAGGCAACTACCGTGGTCTCAAGCTCACTGACCAGGTGATGAAGTTAATTGAGCGAGTACTAGACCCCTCCATCTGCAAGATGGTAAATATAGACCACATCCAGTTCGGATGTGTCCCTGGTAGGGGCACAACTGACGCCATCTTCATCTTCCGTCAGCTTCAGGAGAAGCACTTTGCCGCAAACAAACCACTTTATATTGCCTTTGTTGACCTAGAAATAGATTTTGACAGAGTCCCAAGAAAAGTACTATCCTGGGCTCTGAGGAGTGGAGGTGTTGAGGAGTGGGCTAAAAGGATCATACAGGGCATGTACACGAATACCAGAAGTCCTGTTAGAGTAAGTGGACAGTACAGCGAGGAGTTAGGAGTTGGGGTTGGCGTACATCAGGGTTTGGTTCTGAGTCTCCTGCTTTTTTATACTAGTACTTGAGGCGCTTTCATGGGAGATTCGCACTGGTGTACCCTGGGAGCTACTGTAAGCTGATGATATTGCGGTGATTGCAGATACACTTGAGGAATGCAAAACTAAGCTGAAGGCATGGAGGAATGGTATGGAGAACAAAGAGCTGAGAGTCAACATGACGAAAACTAAATTCATGATCTCAGGTGCTGGACTTGATATGATATGTGACTCCGGTACTTTCCCCTGCACTGTCTGTCGAAGTGGAGTGGGAGCAAACTCTATTAGCTGTTCCCAGTGCAAATAGAGGGTCCATAAGAAGTGCAGTGGTATTAAGTGCAGACTTAATGTAACTCCTGACTATGTGTGCCCAATATGTCTTGAGCAGGCCCGTCCTATTGATGGTAGGCCCATCACCCAAGTAGACGTTTATGGTACGCTGCTCGACGTGGAAGCCAGCTTCTGCTATCTTTGCGACATGTTATGCACTGGTGGAGGATGTGCCCTTGCTATCGCTACAAGATATTCTTCTGCCTGGGGAAAGTTCAGAAAACTGCTTCTAATACTGACTTCCAAGCGTGTATCACCTTTAACGTGTGGAAATGTGTTTAGTGCTTGCGTGCGCTCAGCCATATTACATGGAAGTGAAACTTGGGCACCAACAGCCCCGGATTACAGAGGCTTCGTAGAAATGATAGAGCCATGATCCGCTGGATCTGGGGTATTAAACCACATGACGAAGTCCCCATGGAAACCCTTTACACAAAGTTAGGGATTCAGGAGGTAGCTGTTGCATTAAGAACTAAACGGCTGAGGTGTTATGGTCATGTCGCGCGTGCATCTTTCAGGACAAAATCAATTACCGGTATCACCATCCCTGGACCTGGGAGACTAAGGAAGTCTTAGAGAGAGTGTGTTAAAGGGGATGTCGATGTGTGCTACCTAGAAGGCATCGATACCCAAAACAGAGAAGCCTGGCGATCTAGCGTGAGAAGGACAATCTAACTGCAGCTTACCCCAGGAACTTGGAAACTATCTGTAGTGTAAATATCAAACCAGGATTAGGTAAAGTGAAGTAAATAAACCAATATAAAACATATGACATATGTAAATGGTAGAAAATTTTCCATAATTAATAATAATGATTTGGACTGAACTTCATCGGATCTGATTTATGTTATAACTTGAACTGAAACTAACTGTGGAATGCAATATGTTGGACAATCTGGCCAATCCCTCAAGACTAGGTTTCGTGAGCACTTTCGTAAAATGAAAAAGCCTAAAAAATCTGACACATTTCTTTATCGCCATTTCAAAAATAATGGTCATCCACCTAGTAAAATTGTAATTCAGCCGGTTGAAAAAATTATATATGATCCAAATTCATCAACTAGATTAAAAAATATTAAGAGACATGAAACTGAACTTAAATGGATTAAATTTTTGCAATCACCTTTTCCTTTAGGCTTTAATGATAATATATACCATGAAGGCAACATTTCTAAAATGCCAGATTTTGATGTTTTTTCTGTTTTGGAATGTAAAAAACGTAACAGTAGATCTCATGGTAAACGTAAAAATGGCAACATTAAGCGCAAAATTTGTACTGAAAAACGCTTAAATACTTCTCTAAAGGATCTTTCTTTGGCTTTAACTAATCATGGTCAACATGGCTTATTTTCATTTTTAAGTTCCTTGCCTATCTCAGTTTTACGCAATTTAGAGTTAGAGGCTAATAAACTTTATGATAGAGCAAACAAATTATATAAAGCAGCACTCCTTACAAGGTGTTATGTTCAACATTTCCTTAGTCCTTATATCGATTCTGAGGTCAACCATAAACGACATTTTATCAAAATTCCATTCATTAACAAAGGTATTGAGTTTATTGATTTACATAGTATCTTCAAGGATAATTCAGTGATTTCATCTATTCCAAATTACTTTTATAATTCTGAAAATCCTATCATTTGTTATAAATATAACAAACCAATAAGGTCTACGATATTTAACTTTAATAAAATTGTAAATGATTTAGATATAGATTCCAATACTCCTGCCTCCTGAGATTGTAAAAATTCAAATTATTTGTATCCCTCTGCAGGGCATGTTATTACAGGTAATCTAAATGTCATTCCTGACGCTAGAGTTCGCAATATCATTTCTAAAGGTCCTAAATATAGATTTCCCTCTAATATTGATTTCTCTAAATGTCGTAGAGAGATCGCTGCTTCTTTAAATGACTTCAGTAATCGTTGGTGCAAACGGGAAAATGTTGAACCTGATGCTTTGAAGGAATGGAAGATTAACATTTTTAAAATTATTGATACTCGTATTTCATTTTACTCTCGTAATACACATCTTTTGCCTCCTAAACCTAAATCTTCTTTTAGTCATCTTAAACGAGGTATCCAGGATTTTCATATGAACTATGTTTTGGTTCCAGCAGATAAAGCTGCTAACAATGTTGTAGTTGTTTGACGATTGTATTATATTAATACTCTTAAGCGTGAGCTTGTTGACACTAATGCCTATAAACTGCAGCCTTCTTTAAGTGAAAGGGTGATTGTTGATGGGCATGGTTGTCATACAGCCCTACATTTTGGTGTCAAAGCTAAAGAAAATCAAGACAAAGTTCCTACGTTGTACTGGTTACCTAAACTCCATAAAAAACCCTATAAAGCAAGATTTATTGCAAATTCTAGTTCTTGTACAACAACAGAACTTTCTAAATTGTTAACCTCGTGTCTTACAGCTGTTAAAAAACATGTTATCAAATATTGTGAAAAGGTATATGAGAGATCTGGTAAAAACCTATTTTGGTCGATTAAAAATTCAGGTGAAATTTTAGATAAACTTAAAGCTAGAGATTTCAATGCGACCAGTTTGTCTACTTATGATTTTTCTACTCTTTACACTACTTTACCTCATAATTTAATTAAAGATAAACTTATTGATCTTATTGAAAGTACCTTCCAGAGAGAAGGCTCTCCTTACCTTGCATGTAGTGACAGAAATGCATTTTTTACTTCAGAAAAACCTAAAAAATATCATGCATGGTCGTGTCAAAATGTATGCGATGCGCTGACCTTTTTGTTGGACAACATTTTTATTCGATTTGGCACCAAGCTCTATAGACAAGTTGTTGGGATTCCTATGGGCACTAATTGTGCTCCCCTGGTTGCAGATTTATTCCTGTTTTGTTATGAAAGGGACTTTATGATGTCTCTTTCTGATGATAAGCAGGCTGATGTTATTGATGCGTTTAACACTACTTCCAGATATTTGGACGATATTTTAAATATTAATAATGTTTATTTTGACAATATGGTTAGTCAAATATACCCTTCAGAGCTCCAACTTAATAAAGCCAATGCCTCTGATACCGAAGCCGCATTTTTAGACTTGCATTTGTCAATTTCTAATGATATTGTTTCTACCAAAATTTATGACAAACGTGACGACTTTGATTTTGAAATTGTCAATTTCCCATTTTAGATGGTGATGTTCCTCGTTCTACATCCTATGGAGTCTATATCTCAACTCATTCGTTTTGCTAGAGCATCTAGCTATGTTGCTGACTTCAACACTCGCAATAAATTGTTAACTCAGAAACTTCTTAAACAAGGCTATCGGTATCATAAACTTCGCAAAACATTTTCAAAATTTTATAAACGATACTATGATTTGATTTCTAAATTCCAAGTTGGACTTAAATCTCTCTTGCGCCAAGGACTTTCGGAACCTGATTTCTATGGTGACTTGGTGTATAAGTTGAAGAAGATTGTTGGCTCTAATAATTTTTCAGCGCAGTTCATTAAAATAATTTCCCATTATAAAAAGATTGGCTATAACATTAATGTATTGCAACAGACTGCATGCTTGGTAGTCAACCCAATCACGGTTGGCAACTTTGCTTTCCTCTTTAATTGCACGCCAGTGGGTCGGACTTCAGACTCTATGATGGTTCCGACTTAAAGACTTATCTATTGATGAGATGGTAGGGGCCTGATGCTTTGGCTGTTTGTCGGGCCCACCGGGTTTACCTGTTGGATTTCTTTTGCTCCGGTATTCAGTTTAATTTACTGTTGAGTCCTTATCCTTGCTTTATCTCCTTGTTATATCTTGATTTATATGTTTTAGGAGATGATGCATTGATAAGTTAGGGGTCTTTCATGCAAACCAAATATCTATGTGTCTTGATCCACATCTGAATTAAGGGTGAGGTTGGCGCCGTTAAACCGGTTTAAGCCCTCCAGTAAAAGTATTTTACTGACCGTTCCAAGGCGGTGCTTCTTTTGTGGATCGTTTTTGTTAGTTATGCTTCATGATGGTGTATGTTGTATTGTCTTGTCTGTTCTTTTGTAGCCTTGTGGTCACCTGCTGGGAAAGGGCTGACCTCTTGGCTGTCGTGTGTGTTGTGTTTTGTAACTTTCCCAAAAGAGTCCTGGTCCACATCAGAATCAAGGGTGAGGTTGGCGCCATAAAACTGGTTTAAGCCCTCCAGTAAAATATTTTACTGACCTTTCAAGGCGGTTCTTCTTTTGTGGATCTTTTATGTTTTTGTTCTGTCTTGTGTTTGCTATGTTTTGTGCGCGTCTGTTTATATGTGCTTTGTGGTCACCTGCTGGGAAAGGGCTGACCTCTTGGCTCTCGTTTGTGGTGTCTTCTGTGAGTTTGTCACTTTCCCATTGGTATCCTGGGTCAGGTGTGGTACTTGATTGTATCGATTCCTGATCTTTGCACCATTACTTACTTTTCCTAAGGTGGAACCATTTGGCCCAGGACCATTATTTGAACGATCTTGGTAGGTTAGATTGATGTTTCTACATACCAAGTATCAAGGCTCTAGGCATTTTGGTTACATACAATTTGTTTTACGGTTCATTTGATAAACCTAATAAAATTTGTGTACTCCAGGGTAGGCCATTCTTGCCTTAGGGCCATAATTTGAAAACCTTAGTAGAGGTGAGCGAGGTGATGCTCTATACTAAACATCAAGAGTTAAGGTATAGCGGTTAGAGACTAGAAGATTTTTAAGTTGTCCTTATGTAAGCATATGTAATACATGTGACCCCCTAGGGCGTGTACATTTTGACCGGAGCAAACTTCGAAAAGGTCCTCAAGACACTGCTACTTATCAAATATCAAGAAACTAGGCTCTTTGATTTCAGATGTTTTGATTTTCCCCTATTCATCCAAAAAAAACCTCGAAGTGTGACCTTGACCCTGAGTGAGCGTAGTCGAGTCATGGTCCTGCACGTCGCCTTACTGAGAGAAACGTTTAAGTAAAGTTTAACGAAAGTCGTTCAAAGGATTCAGGAGATATGGAGTGGGCCCGAAATTGAAAGGCAGATCGCATTACCTTGACTAGTGACCTTGGCCTTGAGTCTGCAGACCCGGTTTTTATGGGTTCTGTGCACCATCTCACTGAGAGGAAAATTTGGGTGAACTTTATTGCAAATCGTTCAAAGGGTTCAGGAGATATTGAGGAGACACAAAATTGCTGGGTAGATTTCATGACATTGAAGTTTGACCTCGATCTTATATTAAGTGAAGTTAAATGGACATTGTTCAAAAGGGCTCACTTAAACTGTTTTGTACAGACCCAGCATATTGAAATTAGCCTATTTGAACGTATTATGAATGGTCGAACACAACAACCTTTCATATTTTACATATAATTTATGATATTTAAAGGGTATATAAGTGTTGTTTTTGTTGGTGAGTAACAGAGATGACAATAACAGGGATGACAAAAAGTATGCAAACCCTCACTTGCTTTGCTGTCTGGGAGCAAAAACTTTTAAATACTTACACAATAACATTGAGGCATATCATACTTATCTATTTTTTGGATTTTGATTTGTTTGCAGCATATACATTTTATAGAAATATGGGTAACAGGGATAACATATTACCTGTCTGACTCAATACCTACTTTAGTTAATTGCTTCATATTTACCTCTAAGTAAGCTTTTTCTCAAATAAATTAATGTTTTTAGAAAATTGACACACCTCACCTCACAAAAGGCCAGTGTTATGTAAATTTCATGGGTAACAACTCTGTATAATGTATAACGACAACTGTGGTAACAGGGATGACACACACTGAGGGACATACCAAACAAAAAAAACATGACACAGCTTCAAATGAATACCAAAGGTTATTTGATTCTTATGTCATTGGTAACTCACATCACGTCTCTGTTTGTTTTGTTTATACAAGCATTTTTGTCAAACTGAAGTTCAACCTTCACTATTTTGCGAAGGGACAGGAAAATATAAGGGGGGGGGGGTAACCCTTAATTCATATAGAAAAATAAATGAATACCTTCAAACATACTTACAAAGGCAACATATTTGAACTAGAAAAAAATATACAAGTATTTAGGCGAGAGACAGGAATTCCTCACCTTTGTAGAATGACTCATATACATACCATGTTTGAAATTATATGTCTGACCTGAAATTAACAGAAAGAAAAGACAATTAACAAAACACTTGCTATATCATTTTGTAAATCATTTTTATTCAGAGGATAATTTTATTTTATCACATGACGTCGCGTCTCGGAGTGATAAAACAGCATGCAATAAAGTTGATAAACCACTAGTGGTTAACAGTTTAGTAACATAACATAATGATGCCGATTATACCGTTACGTAAAATATGGCAAAATACATGTATTGACGTTTTCACGTTCAAAACTGCGATTTTTAAATAACTTTAATGTCATGTGATCTAATATTTGTGCTATAAATCTGTATCAATTCTGATTCTGTGTTGCCTGACATTACTGTTTATTATGAAACTATATTACTGTAGTGTATCTTTTACTGGATCCACCAAACGAACTACGGGGTACTTTTGCAAACATTGAAGTCCCACATGAATGCTAATCCCCACATAGGGCTTAACCCATTCAAGCCGAATGAAATTTCCTACCCTTGTCTATTGGACTAGTCCATTTCCGTTTAAGGGTTGTTGGATGTTATTTTTCATTTTTTATTCAAATTTAGTAGAACATTCTATAAGCAAACAGTGGAGACCCTGCAGAAATTAATAGGACCGGTGTCCAGCAAAAGTCACAAGTTGGCATGTGCGCCTATCGAAGATTCTGATCAGCCTACGCATCCGCACAGTCTTACCAGGGTCTTCGATGGGCGCTCTATGAGTAGCCAAGTGGCCAACATTTTTTCAGGCGGAAAAATAAGATTCTTATCAGACTGTGTGGATATGCAGCATTGTTTTGAAACTTAATGTGCTCACATGCCAACTTGTACCTTATCCTGGAAGAATAATGTACACTGCTCAAAATAATTAAAGGAACACTGCATGTTTTGCCATTGATCATAATACAACTGCACTCATAGTCCGACTCATAGTAAGAGTTGGGTTGATAAGGCGAAAACATGTTTGTCCAGTGATAAGTTTGGTTACCGATCAAGGACAACGTTTCTTGATCAAAATGAAGTAAGCCTTTTCCAGAAATCTCCATTGGAACGCTTTATGTAAAAATGGAATTTTGTTAAAAATACCCCTTTTTTCAAAACCAAATTTTAAGGCGATTTTTTCAATCAAACATCACAACACCGTAATTTCTATACATTCAAAAGCCTTTTAATGTTGCAGAAATCATAAGGTTACGCTATTAAAAAATCCCGAAGATCCTACAGAGTTCCAGAAAAAAACGTCATTTTCAAGAAAATTAAAACTTACAAAATTTGAGCCATGAACTTGAGGAGCGATTATTTTGTTAGATTTTTTTTTTGATCCAATACTTTGACTCTCTTTACAAAGATAGCGAAAGAAACTGAGTTTCTACCAATGTATGGCTTGTCTATAGGACAGGGGGTAGCATTATCACCTATGGAAAATTATCAGGTGTTCCTTTAAATATTTTTAGCAGCGTATTTACTTGATATATAGAAATAGGCGGAGACTATAACTGCGAGCAGCAGGATGATGAAGTATCTTTTCCGGTGTAGGCACACAATGGTGGAATTAAATAATCTATGTCTGAAAAATGAAAAGTACAAATTTCAACATTAAATGGAGCTAGTCGCGAGAAAATCTGGCTCCGATGTTATAAACCTTTTTACGTGCTCAACACAACTGAGCATACAATTCCAACTGCTCATTAAATCTAAAACGGTGAACAAGATAGACATTTCTTGCTTTTAAGCTCTCATATGATGTATTTATCCTGCTGATAAATGTTAAAATGCCAACAATTGTTGGCATTTTAATATTTATGAGCAGGATAAATTTCGTGCTCAATTGAGTTGAGCACAAAAAGTTTCATAACCTCGGGGTCTGTGTTTTGGGTTTCCGACCAGGCCATGCTCATACATGTACCAACCGGCCCATGCTCATACATATACCGGCCGGCCCATGCTCATACATTTGCCAAACGGTTCATGCTCATACATATACTGACCGGTTCATGCTCATACATGTACCAACCGGCTCATGCCCATACACGTATCGATTGGCTCATGCTCATACATGTACCAACCGGCTTATGCTCATATATGTATCGATCGGCTCATGCTTTTACATGTACCAACCGGCTAATGCTCATACATGTACCAACCGCATCATGCTTATAGATGTAACGATCGGCTCATGCGCATACATGTACCAACCGGCTCATGCTTATACATGTACCAACCGGCTGATGCTCATACATGTACCAACCGGCTCATGCTCATAGATGTATCGATCGGTTCATGCACATACATGTACCAACCGGCTCATGCTCATACATGTACCGACCGGTTCTTGCTCATACATGGTACCAACCGGTTCATGCTCATATATGTATCGATCGACTCATGCCCATACATGTATCAACCGGCCCATGCTCAAACCTGAACCTACCGGCTAATGCTCATACATGTACCAACCGTCTTATGCTTATACATATGCCAAACGGTTCATGCTCATACATATACTAACCGGTTCATGCTCCTACATGTACCAACCGGCTCATGCACATACATGTATCGATCGGCTTATGCTTATACATGTACAAACCGGCTTATGCTCATACATGTATCGATCGGCTCACGCTCATACATATCCCAAACGGTTCATGCTCAAACATATACTAACAGGTTCATGCTCATACATGTACCAACCGGCTCATGCTCATATATGTACCAACCGGCTCATGCTCATACATGTACCAACCGGCTCATGCTCATACATGTACCAACCGGCTTATGCTCATATATGTATCGGTCGGCTCATGCTCGTACATGTACCAACCGGTTCATGCTCTTACATGTACCAACAGGTTCATGCGCATACATTGACAACCGGCTCATGCTAAAACAAGTACCAACCGGTTCATGCTCATACATGTACCAACTGGCTCATGCATATACAAGTACCAACCGGCTCATACTCATACATGTACCAACTGGCTCATGCTCATACATGTACCAACCGGCCTATGCTCAAACATATACCGACCGGCTCATGCTCATACATGTACCAATCGGATCACGCTCATACATGTACCAACCAGCTCATGCTCATACATATACCAACCGGGTCATGATCATACATGGACCAATCGGGTTATGCTCATGCATGAACCAACCGGCCAATGTTCATACATGTACCGTCCGGCTCATGCTCATGCATGGATCAACCGCCTCATGCGCATGTACAAACCGGCCAATGTTCATATATTAACCAACCGGCTCATGCTCATACATGTGCCAAACGGCTCATGCACGTACATGAACCAACCAGCTCTAGCTCATACATGTACTAACATGATCATGCACATACATGTACCAACCGGCTCTTGCTCATACATGTACCAACCGGCTCATGCTCATACATGGACCAACCGGGTAATGCTAATACATGCACCAGCCGGCTCATGATCATACATGTATCAACCAGCTCATGCTGATACATGTACCAACCGGCTCAACTACAGATACTACGTATGTAGTAGCTAGAATGTTAAACTCATAAATGAAGCCAATTCATATATGCATGAAGGGAACTGCAAAGGCGCTGATCAGACTGCGCGGATGCGCAGGCTGATCGTCGCCTTTGTTGTTCCTATGCAACAAAGTGAGGTTTTCCTGTTGGTTCAGTTTGTTTAATCCTTGTAAATGTATAAACAACATTTTTTATTTACTCGCATGACTCCAGGTAAAAATAAAATGTAGTACATGTATCATGTAATTGCACGCAGAGCGAAAAACAGTGTCAATGCTGATCAGCTGCCTCCAGGAGACAGCTGATCTGAATATATGCACTGTTTTTAAAACAATATCGAATTCATCCGATAAGACTTACACACTGTTTTAAAGGAACACAGTGGCCAAGTGGTAGATCATCTGATCAGTATTAGCATCAAACAAGTCAAAGGGCGTTGCTAAGTTCGCGCGCAAAGGAAAAGTAAGTACATGTAAGAAGGCAAATATCAATAATCGATACAATCAAGTACCCCACCTGACTCAGGACACCACACGAGAAAGTTACAAAAACACATCACAGTCAAGAGAGCCAAGAGGTTAGCCATTTCCCAGCAGGTGACCGCAAGGCTGCAATTAAAGCACGACAAACATGAAGCATAACAGACAAAAATGATCCACGAAAGAAGCTCCGCCTTGGAACGGTCAGTAAAAATATTTTTACTGGAGGGCTTAAACTAGTTTTATGGTACCAACCTCACCCTTATTTCAGATGTGGATCAAGACAAACAAATGTTTGGTTTGCATGAAAGATCCCTAACTTATCGAGGTATTATCTCCTATTAAATACATTTACAAATCGAGATACATGTATAAAACGGAGATAAAGCAAAGATAAGTATGCAAGTGAATACCCAAACAGTTAAACTCCTTCGGGAAAGTCCGCCACACTACAGGAATTGAATCATGGCTCGGGTGTATGTAAGGAGCATTACGCATAGTACTATGTACCAAAACGCTCCATTTTGTTATGGAAAATTAGTTTTGTAGCATGTGGGTTAAGCTCTATTAGAATCGATTATTCTGATTATCCGAAAAGTTTAATCACCAGAATACCTTATAAATTTCAATATTGAAAAAAACAAAATCTTCATCTATAGCCGTTTGTTTTGCCCCAATCTCACATTTTATTGTGGTGGCATGGTTTCTGCGACGTCAGCGTTACGTTTGGTAACGTCAGCGTCACGTTATCACCCGCGTTATCAAAGTAGATCCTCGATGTACATCCGTGGTCTGATTCCACGCAATTTCGCGGAAATGGCCGAGGCAGTTCTGATTGCAGTTAAATTCTCTTTATAAGGTATGCACTTGAATACCACTGTTGTGCTAACGAGGCCTGAACGAATGCTTTTCGGTCAAAATTTGTGTCAATTATGAAGAATCTATTACCCACTCTAATAATTTGCAAAGTTTTAGCCACTTGTAATATTAGTCCGACCTGGAATTGGGTTCAAATTTGATTCTTTACTGATTCTTGTTGGTTAGATGCTGCCATTGAGGAATCTGGCTGATGAAACCCTCTGATCATTAAGCATTTTGAGAAAATCAAGATGGCGTCAAAATGGCAGCTCAATATATGATTTGGTCAAAATATAGCTGTCATTAGCATTCATTTTGCGTTTTTATTTGCAAATATCTGATGACATTATAAGCTTATACAAACTAGGGGTAATGGCATACTAACATAAGCAAACTTATCAAAACTGTTTCCAAGATGGCTGCCAAATGTAATAGTTGACTGACATTATGGCATTTATGTTATTTTCAATGTTTTTTGTTTTGTTTGTTTTTTATTAAATAAAGTTTTTTCCAGATATTTATGTGCTATATAAAATAAAAGTTAATCAACTGTCTATCATATTCACAAATGGCAGACTCGCCTGAATATAAAGTTGAAATTGAGCATTACAGAGACCTAAAGAGACCCTAAATACCCGCAGTGGAAGCGAAAAAGTATGTTCCTCCTCTGAAAGTTCTTGTAAGTCTGGTTATCTTATTGAATATAGGTCACTGGGCCAACCAAACTGTGGGTTGATTGACTTATAAAGCCAGTGTTCATTAAGATGACGTGTGAATGGGCCTGAACCCTCCACCCCACCCCCCCCCCCCCACACACACACCCACCCCACTGACAAAAATTCCTGGACCCGTGCATGACATTGTTCATTCAACCGCACACCCCATGTCAGAAGGAATTATGTTGTTTATGTCTGTACTTGGGCCGAATTATCCACTGACCATCGAGGCCCTCACAGGGGTAGGGGGTGGGGGTACATGGTCCCGTGAAATAAATAGCTTTTCCCCAAATCAAAAATTTGGTTTCCCGGTGTTCTATGGTCCCCAGTATTTTTTTTGCTGGCCTGTTCCCATCAAAAGTGGCACTTATAGTTCCCCTGTTCCTTTGAAATAAATACCACTTTACCCTGTTCCCAAAAACACCAACTACTAATCCCTCCACCCCAATCCTCCTCTAGCCATCATTCATAATGCTGTTTTACCCTACACAGGAACACATGTTTAAAATGAAGTATTCTCAAGTGGTAAACCTTTGCTATGTTATCTTCTTTTTTCCTAGCTGTTCCCTGATATTCTTTATTTTTGCAGGAATAAGTCAGAGGGATAAGTTACCAATCCATTTTGTAAGAAAGCCTTTAAAATAGATATTGCTTTCCTAAAATGGACTTTACTTTTGGCTGGCCCCATAAGCTATTCTTTTTCATGTCAATTTTGCTCTAATGTGGATATTAAGCATTCTTAGGCCCATCAAATTTTGTAAAGGGTCCATAAAAATTTCAAAAGGCCCATCAAACTTTAGAAATGTGCATGTATTTGAATGGGATATGGGTCATTGGCCAATTTTAAGAAACCATCATCATTTTGGGCAAGGATCATCTCTGTTTTTGTTTACTATTTTTTTTTCATTTTTCCTTAAATAAATATCCCTTTATTATTTTGATAATTGAAAAGTTTACTTTTAAAGAAATCTTTTAAAAGGTATATTTTTTTTTGGGGGGGGGGGGTGGAGGTTGTGTGGGCGGTGGGGTTGGGGTGAGTATAGCTCGCGGGTAATTATGGTACGCGCCAGAATTTTGAGACCAACTCCAATCCTATAGGCCTTTGGAAAAATATGCCATTCATATACTTGATTTTACAGAAAGTTGACCTATTCAAAGATGCACCCAACCCTGAGATAAATTTTATAAAACCCCTAATACGAAATTAAAATACAATATACTATTCTTTATTGATAAAAGCATCCCATAATGACCAGCCCCCAGTACATCATTAATATTGAATCATACCACATTCAACCTTTAAACTAGACCTATCCTTAAATAATATAAAAATTTGCTTTATTTCATTTTAATGAGGTGCTAGGGGCTTGGAACAAAAACAACTTTAGGAAGAAAACATATCTTTTTCTTGCCTAATTTTAGAGAGATCTCGTCAGCTTTTAAATGATTTATTGATTGTTTACACAGAATGAAGTTCCTGTAAAATTTTCAGTTTTACAATTAATATGAAGCCAGCTGGTCTGGATCACCAATGTCCCTCACTTTTTAAACAGTTACATTATGTGTACAAATTACGTTTATTATGAAGAATATGGTACTTTATACTCCAAGCTACTATAGCCTGTCCATCCCCAAGATAAGAGTAATAATAAGAGATTGAAATTATTTCTAAATCAAAACATAAGTTGTGGGTACCCAAAATAACCATCTCATTGAACACCCTTAAACATAGTGTCATATGTTTTTATTGATGGTTAACAACATATTAAGAATTATGTGCACTTGCGTTTAACATCTAGACCTACATGGTACTACTTCATCTAGACCTATCCTACTATTTCAGCTCTGGGTAGTTCCAGAACAGATGTCAAAATAACTTGTTAACTTTCAAATACTGCAATTTTGCAGAATGAAGTGTGTTATTCAGTATCAAGTCTGCTTTGTTCATTTATTTCAATGATCTTTTGGTTTAAGACAGTACTTCTGGGAGTCAGAAACCTCGAAATAGGTCTAAGGAATTAATAACTGATGCCAGATAGTTGAGAGAGATCTCACCAAGTTTAAAATGATAATAATAGTAAATTGAGTCTGTCCAAAAACAGTGTGTTACACATATTTTGAGTTAAACCATACTCTAGGAATAATACAGTCTGGTAGATTTTTTTCATTTAGGAGGTCTTCTACAATAAAGACATCTATTAAATGAATTTAAGTTTGCTTATTATGAAGGTACTCAAAAGAACCGTCTCTAAGAGCACCCTAAAAAGTTTCATGTGTTTATTATCCCCACGCTTTTTTTTAAACAAAGCGAAGGGGATATTGTTATCGCCTCCGTCCGTCCGTCCATCCGTCTGTCAGTTATGATATCTCCCCCTTAACCATGTTAACCATTGGACGAAATTCTACCAAACTTGGTGTGTGAGTTACTCACATGAATGGGGCGCGCAACGGCAATTTTTTTGGCTCCGCCCCCTGGGGCCCTGGGGAGGGATCAAAAGGTCAAATGTCAAAAGGTGAAATATGCTACTTATTTGCCTGACTATGTAAACGTGAAAGAAAGGAAAATAACGGTTTCAACAGGATAATGCGACTGTGCATATGTAAGGTTTTATTTCAATAAAACAGCACAGCAGCCAAAAGATAGATAGATAGATAGATAGATAGATAGATAGATAGATAGATAGATAGATAGATAGATAGATAGATAGATAGATAGATAGATAGATAGATCAGGGGCGGATCCAGGTTTTCTGGAAAGGGGGTTCAGAAGTATAAAGGTGCGGGGGTTAGCTTTGCTGATTTTATCGCATATTTTCTTTAATATCCCATGAAAATGAAATAATTTGGTCTGAGACCAAATTCTTTCATTTTCATAGGAAATTTAAAAACGGGGGCAGAATGGGGGGTGGGGGTTCGAGCGAACCCCCTGAACCCCCTCTTGATCCGCCACTGTAGATAGATGGATGGATGGGTGGACAGACAGACAGACAGACAGACAGACAGACAGACAGACAGACAGACAGACAGACAGACAGACAGATAGATAGATAGATAGATAGATAGATAGATAGATAGATATAATATTTCTAGTACGTTCTCTCTGAACATATCCAACCCAGCATGCTGTTAACTGTTCCACATATATATTCCGTTCGTGAAGAGACTTGACACTTCGTTGCTCCACAATGCGCTTAGTAACAAAATCGCATCTGTTGGCTCAAAACTTTGAAATCTTTATTTTCAACCTATTTATCAAAAGATGCTTTCTTTCAAAATCAATATCCTTACTATCGAGTTTTAGACATGAATAAGATTTTTTATAAAACCTTTCGGTTACTTTTTAACTGGTCATACCGCAAGAAAACCTTTGTGAAGAATATAAAAAAAGTCACAGGTCAGCCTGCGTATCAATGCAGTCATAATCACTTCATAGAGGGTTTATATGTAACGCTTCAATGACTTCATCAACCTATTCAAGACTAGCTAGTCTAGTCTTTGGAGCTCAGCTAGTTAGAGTATAAATACTTGTACATGTAACATTGTGTCGCAAAGTCCATTGGCAGTTCGCGAAATGATGCTAAAGTATTATAAATCGAGAAGCAAGAGAGCATGTCTCAAATGAGAAATATTACACAGTTCAAAAATGTATGTCATTTACTAAGAAAACGATTATTTGCACTTTAAAATACTGCATAATGCCTTTTATATGAGCGAAAATCTGAACGTACGGTATTCATGAAAAGTGACAGATATATTGTGTAATATGTATATATGATTGAATAGAACTCAAATAAACAATCTGTTCTATTCTGTTCTGTAAGAAAAAATATGGAAAATAATTATTAACTCCCCAAAAATGGGCAGCATTGCAAACAAAAGACTTATATAAAATGCAAAAAATGCGTAGTATCACAAAAAAAGCCTCGAACGCGAGTCGAAAATGGTACTAACGCACGTAAAAAGGCCCAATTAACCCATATAAGCCTAGCGTCCTTTTTGTGGGACATAGGTAAACAGTGCAGACCAAGATCAGATGCCGCGTCTGATCAGGGTCTCCACTGTTTGCTAGCATAATCAGTTTCTATCAACATTTGAATAAAAAACGAAAATACATATACCACCCAACACCCCTAAAATTAGAAATGGACTCGTCCTACCGATAAAGTGGGCAAATCCATAAACCTTAAATGGATTAAACCGGGAGCAAAGGCCTAATGCTGTAAATTAATAAATTTTCGCGAGTTTTTTTCCTAAAGCGGATAATGTTAAAAGACATGTTTTCGATGTTAAAAATTCGCGACTGGAGCACGAGTTACCAATGTCTCGTTATTACGCCATTCACGATGATTTAATTTACGAGAAACTTCGCATCTGCGAAGTTTCGCGAAAATAAAACCCTCGCGAAATTCTTTGAATTTATGGTAATGCAAATTAAATACGATGCGATTTAATTACTTTACCTAATAAAATAAGTACTCGAGACCGAAGGGCCGCGGGTTCGAGCCTCACCGGCGTCACTGCGCAAGATACATTTATCCTAGCTTAGTACTGGTTCAACACAGGAAGAACCGTCCCTATATAACTGAAAGATTGTTGATGGATAGTAAAGAATCAAATAAACAAACCAATGAAATAGGTGAAATCGACTGTATCAGTGGAATCGAGCGGTTTAACCTTAAAATTGCGATGGGGTTGGTAGTGATTTCACATGTTTTCTCATAACCAGTATTGTTCTTTGGTCCTGATTCTCATTATACAATGTATCACGGATTTTGTTTCCCCACAATGATCGCAAACATTTTTCCAGTTTAATCTAAACTGATATGACTGGCCATATTTGCTAGGGTTTGCTGTGTATCTATGCTCACCAAACTTTGCGACTCAATGATGCCGTTCGATGTGTGCCTTGTAATCAAATATTAATTCAACTAGAAAATAAACAAGGTAATACGCTAGTACGGGTACAAAATGAACATGTATAATCCTGTTAACAACTTTCATAGATACATTAAAGTGGACGATATTTGATTTTCGCTTAAATGAATTTTTTTTTTTAGTTTGTTTTTTATCTTGTCTAAAACAAACAACACCAGCGAAGACTCTGATGAGCCTGTGCAACCTCGCATATATAAATGTAGAGGATAATGATAAATTTCGGCCTCGTCTCGACAAAACCTGTCTTCGGGGTTTCCGACGAAGAGAGACTAAAATCAGTCTCCTCAGCTACAGATACTAGCTAGAAAATTGAAATTTCGCTTATGGCAAGTCTAGATATGTTACTTTCCAAAAATGCGAATGGTAAATGCGCTGATCAGTCTGCGCGGATGCCCAGGCTGGTCTGTGTCTCTGTTGTTCGCAAACCACAGAAGACAGGTTTTCTCGCGTCGAGGTTGATATACGCTCGGTCTAAAAGACATTTGCTCCCACGTCTAGCAGCACATCATGCATGTTAGACTACGCGTATACGAAGAGTGCCAGAATCCAATGAGCGTTATAGTGATCCCAGGTTGTGGTATGATGGGCCTGTGCCCCGATACCCCTTACTTCTTTTTCTTATTGGGTTATTCAACTGTTGGCCCCTTGAATATGATCAAACTTCAAAACCAATAAATAGGTAACAGGAAACTTATCCTTTACGCATGTCTAGTCTTTATTTGTTTTCGTCCACCTACCGAGAGTTGTTGTTGTTGTAAACAGCCATTTGGCAGTATCGTCTCTTTACCGATCTGTACTGACTTAGGTGAGTGTGCATCTATAAATTTTAATATCGTAGTTCTTATGACTGTGACATATCTATTTACATTGCTACAGGGGTGTGGGGCAGTAGGCCCCATTATTTGTAAACAGAGACCGGCCACAGAGTGCAGTTGTCCCAACGTTTTACTGGTAAATTCTGCTGCAGATAAAGGCTCGCAGGTACATTACAGTGTGTCAGGTTTAGTTGTTTGAAATACTTTTTTATATTTTACTTTTTTCAAATCTTTTTGTTTCCCTCATGAATTCCTCTAGTATGGTCATAATAAAGCGTTTCTTTCTACCGCTTTCAATACTTTCAAGAATAGATATGCTTTGAAAGCAAATATACCACCAAAAGTAAGTGAGTAGGGTAAGCAAATACCACAATCACATACTGCAGACCAACCCACAGCACCGTGAGGAAGAGCCACATAACCTTTATAGTAACAATACACCTTTAAGACAATAATAGCAAAGCAACCAGCTTTCTCTTCCTCTTTAAGATGATTGCAAACCTAGAATGGACAGAAATGAATGCATAACAAAACAAAGACATACACAGAACTCCCACATACCATGTGAGGTACATTAGACATAGATCAACAACAACAGAACCACTGCCTTAGAACGGACAGCAGCATAAGCCACGGTGGTTGGGGCTTAAATGCATTTTACTTATGCTAAATCTTCGCCCTAGATTCTGTTGTTGTTAAAACACAAATTTGTTTAGCTCGCATGGAGTCTTCCTAACAAAGGCAATGTATCATCACAGAGAAACAGTGGGTGGGGATATATTGCTCAATTGAGAACAGGTTACTGATTATTAAATGAGTTCAACATAAGACAGGACTGAAGAATACGTGGTGAGAAAAAAAGTGCAAGACATTACAAAGAAGACGTTAGAAAATGTTAGAGAAAAGTTAAGCGCAGACTATTCCAGAGTTGTATCTTTGTATGATAATGTGTTAATTTGATTTGATTGTTTCTCTGTGATCTACATTGCCTTAGTTAGGAACCATGTTGCTGCATTCGTGATTCCATTCAATTTGATATGCAACATGACCATGCTCTGAAAATGTCGAATTTTGACCTTTTGATCCCACCCCAGGGTCGTGTGTGTGTGTGTGTGTGTGTGTTGGGGGGGGGGTCTGCGGGTAAAGTATTTGCTAACATGTTGATGCATTCGCGATTTCCTTTTATTTGATTGGAGCTGTTCAAATTAACAATTATTTATAGCTACTGCAGGGGAGAGAACCAGTCTATCTAGATTGATTGAACGTCCAGAGTATTGAGGGAAAACGGGAACTGAGTCAGTACATGATATTTTGCTACATTTGGCCAGTCTTTTAAACATCTCCTCCTGAACCACTGGTCAAAATTTCATATAACTTCACATGAATGTCCCCCATGATGCCCTCTTTCAAAGTTGCATAAATGGTTTCGCTCCACTGAACAAGAGGGCCGCCAGAGCTCCAGATAAGAAATCTTTTAAACGACATCTCCCCATGAACCACTGACCCAAATTCAAAATTATTTCACAGAATTGTTCCTCATAATACCCTCTACCCAAATTGCACAAATGGTTACGCTCCGCTGAACAAAATGGCTGCCATATCTCCAGTTAGAAATACCTTTAAACGGCATTTCCTGCTGAACCAATGGTCTAAATTAAAAAAAAAAATCACAGGAGAGTTACTCATGATACCTTCTTCCAAAGTTGGTCAAATGGTTCCAGTCCACAGAACAAATGGGCTGCCAGAGCTCTAGATAAGAAATATCTTTAAACGACATCTCCTCCTGAACCATTGGTCCAAATTTCATATAACTTCACATGAATGTTTCTTATGATACCCTCTTTCTAAATTGCTTAAATGGTTCCGCTCCACGGAACAGGAGGGCGGCCAGAGAGCTCCAGATAAGAAATCTTTTAAACAATATCTCCTGAATCACTGACCCAAGCTCAAAATTATTTCACAGAATTGTTCCTCATAATACCGTCTACCAAAATTGCACAAATAAATACCCTCCGCTGAACAAAAGGGCAGTCAGAGCTCCAGATAAGAAATACCTTTAAACGACATCTTATCCTGAACCACTGATCCAAATTCAAAATAACTTCACAGAAATGTTCCTCATGACACCTTCTACCAAAATTGAACAAATGGATCTGGTCGGATGAACAAAGGGGCTGCCAGAGCTCTAGATAAGACATACCTTTAAACAGCATTTCCTCCTGAACCACTGGTCCAAATTCCAAATAACTTCACAAGAGTGTTCCCCATGATGCCCTCTTTCAAAACTGCATAAATGGTTCTGCTCCAACAAACAGGAGGACTTGCAGAGCTCCCAGATAAGAAATCTTTTAAACAGCTTCTCCTCCTGAAGCGCTGACCCAAATTAAATATAATTTCACAGTATTGTTTCTCATGATGCATTCTACTATGTTTTCATAAATGATTCCGCTCCACTGATCAGTCATTCTCAGTCGAGCGACCTAGGGCCCAAGGGCCCTCTGGTTATTATACATGTGTACTTACAACCTTCATGTGAAAATGATAAAATAATTTGCTTCATATAATTCGTTGGGACGCCGATAGCTTATGGTAGAGCAAAAACTAGCGAAAATTGACCGATAACGCCTTCCCATCAGTAAAATGGAAAATGATTGTATGAATAATGTGACAAGATGTTGAAGTTTCTTGGATCGCTGGAATTAATTTTGAAAAGAGGGGCAGTGGTGTTATAATTTGGCAAAAACTTCGTTTTTAGAAGTGAAATTGCGAATTTCTGAAATCCATTTGCAGCAACAGATACATGACACTAGCAAAGAATGACTAAAATATGATTATTGAGTCTTATATAAGTCCACTCTGATTTTATTATGGTGTCAAAACCGGAATTTTAATGTCTTGATTTTTGGGTGAAAATCAGTGTTTTTATAAAATCATATACGATTTTTTTTAATCTGGCTGATAAAGTTGGGTCAGGTGTGGCACTTGATTGTATCGAGTCCTGATCTTTGCACCCTTACTTACTTTGATTATCAGAGTTGTTTGTCTGTGCTGCGTGGCGGCCCTAAAAAGTCTCCCCGCACTATCATTTTATGTTCTTATTATTCCAATCCTCAGGATTGTGTGTACAATCTCCTTACATTATTCCTTTACTTTGATATCCTCTATGTCTTGTAGCGCATTTAAGATCACTAGATGACCGATTTTCATACCCCGTTGTATAACTTCTGCTTTCTATATACCTGTGGACTAGTATTAGCCATTTGGATTATCGCTTGCATTTGGTATGCCTTCCTTTGCTTTTAAGGACTTATATTAATACTGGCTTGTCATTTTAATACCCGGTGTGTTGATTGCTTGTCTTTGGATGGTACTTACCCACACAGCCGTTAAACCGGTTTAAGCCCTCCAGTATAATATTTTACTGACCGTTCCAAGGCGGTACTTCTTTTGTGGATCTTATATGTTTTTGTTTTGTCTTGTGTTTGCTATGTATTTGTGCGCGTCTGTTTATATGTGCTTTGTGGTCACCTGCTGGAAAAGGGCTGAACTTTTGGCTCTCGTTTGTGGTATCTTACTGTGAGTTTGTCACTTTCCCATTGGTATCCTGGGTCAGGTGTGGTACATGATTTTATCGATTCCTGATCTTTGCACCCTTACTTACTTTGTTATTTAGCTTGTTTCAAATTTGATGCTGAATTATTCAACTTACATATATCTCTGTCGTGTATATTTAAAAAACCCCAAATGTTTTCGTTTTTACCTCAAAATCCGGCATTTTGATATTCAGGTATATTTTGAGAAATGCATGATTTGCTATTACTTGTATATCTGGACATTGCCATATTAAGAAAATGGCGTACATATAGCTATATAGTAAACATTTCAAATGGAAACAGCATTTATCATGTACTATGATATCATATCAAGTGATGCCATAATAAAAAGAGGACCAAGCGACCCTGGATCGCTCACCTGAGTTTTGTTTTAAACGTCTTATCTATAGGTATCTATTTGAAACTGGCCACGCTCCTGATGACCTACCTTGTGGTCCATGTTCGGATTGGAGCATATATAAATGTTGTCTACCAGCTGATGCTACATACCAAAAATCAGGGCTCTAAGCCTGGTGGTTTCAGACAAGAAGTTTTTTTTTATGTTTTCACTAGATGTACGTCAATGTAAAAAGAATGGATGGCCAGGAAATGCCACACTCACAAACTGCATACACAACCACGGCTCCGAGAGGAAGAGTCAAAGAACAGTAACAGCCTCATAAACTCTGTGACCTCCAGGACGATGTCATTTCGACCACAAAACCATAAATTGAACAAACTTGGTAGAGTACCACTTGGTGATGCTACATATCAAATATCAAGCCTTTTAGTATCTGACAAGAACGTGTTTAATATGTTCTCTATATAAGCTATATATGTGACCCGTCACGTAAAAAAGTACGAGTTGGGTGGACGACGTCATTTCGAGAAAATACGTCTAAAAAGTTAACGTCGCGTCGCGCAAAAATAGCACACCTACGCGTGTTTCAATGAGAAGTTTAACTTATTATAAAACCGAATCAAAAGCGTTTTTCATGTTGAGGTTTTCTACCGACAGTCTGTCAAACATTTTGTACGATATTAAATGTCTCATTTGAATGTTCGTAAGTGAAGGTTGGGTCGAGAATCGTCCACGCAGTTCAGTTTATGATTAAGATCTATTTCTCATCTGGTTTACATGGTTTAGGCCTACTAATTTAAGGGCAGTTGCGGGTAATACTTCACACATTAAAATCTTTTTAATTCTTTGCATACAGTTTGTTTTATGTATGGACTGTCGATTTATGAAATAAAAAGGATATGTCACCGCTCTTGATTTTTCATAATCTCACATGGAAGTTTTCAGCATTTTACAAATTTTCTAAAAAAAAAAAAAACCCGATGTCCTAAATATTAAGTTAAAATAGTTGTAATCGCCATCCAGCTTCTTTATTTTAATTTCAATTATTACTCACTACATCAAGCTTTTTAGGAAAAGTGAAAATTCATGTTTTCCCAAGTCGTGGCAAGATTTAAGTTTATCTGATGACGTAGTTATGATGTCATCGGGTAAGAACAAATTTTCGCAATAGTTTTTCTTTAACGAATAATCAATTGTATTATGAGTACAGCAGAAGCATGAGAAGTTTTTTGTGAAAAATTCAAAATGGCTTTTGGGAACCTAAAGAAAATTTAAAAAAAAACATGAAAAAAATAATTCATGAATATGGTATGTGATTTGAAATAATTATAAGCAAATTCTTTAAAATTTCTGCAATGGTGTACGGGCTACGATACCGGACTCTCACGCGAACAGCCGAAGTTCGATTCCGAGCATCGGTATTCCAATTTAATTTTTGCTTCTTTTTAGGCTTTTTATATACTTTTTTTGCTATAGACAAAAGAATTTTGACAGACCAATAGTATCTGCAACTTCCAAACAAAATATTTAATTCCTCCTCCGTCATAAATAAGAAAAAAATACCGTTATGCATTCTTCATTAGGAGCTACGGCACCTGTGGGACTAAGAGTAGCGGGGCCATAATTTTAGCCTACAGCAGCATGTTCACGGCATTGCTGTTTACATTCCTTCCCAAAACTAGGCGTAGTAAAGGACCTCTGACACTTTGATAGGATATCTGCCTATTTTTCAGATGCTTCCCAAATTTTCCCTATGCATAAGATATCGCTGCTATTCTTTTGAATAGGACGCTTGATGTATTAGGAACGAATTAAGGTTATAATTAGACAGACAGAACCCTACGACAAAACAGGAGACGCTACCAAAGGGGGTAGGGGTTGCAAAATTTGACTTCACCAAAACATTTAGAAATCAATTATTTTCACGTGTAAGGGTATTTCTCATCAATCCTCGATTACATACCACAGTGAAAGTAGTTTAAAGTCCAAAATCATGAGCATTTTAATGATTAATTTTGTTGTTGTTTTTTCTTTCTGATTTGTTAAGAAATATTTTGAAGTGCAACTGTAGTCCATATTCAACCTTGATGACAATGTATTTACCTGGTGCAATATTATGCAGCAATGTAATATAACCATTCATCCATGCATAAAGTACACCAAGTCAATGGCCATGTAGTTTATGTGTATTGGGTAGATACAGTTTATGTGCAAAATATTCTACCAACTGAATTTAGTAAAAGGACAATTTTCATAATCTAAAGAAAAATATGCTAAAACGTTGTAATATTTCATGACTAATGGGTTATGAAAAGGAAGCTTACTTGTACTTATTATTTCATTATACTGGAAAAAAAGATTTTCAAGAGAGCACACCAAAAATCGGAATGCTAATGATCAGGCCCGCCCAGACGTCACATTTTGGGCTGTGGGATATCATTCCCCCCCGAGTCCCAGCTAGCTTTTCACATATATTATGTAAAATATGAGAACACACTTACGTGCAAAAGGATTAGTTGGGACTCGGGGGGGGAATGATGTTTTAAAAATATTTTTTCTATTTCCTTTATGTATAATACAAAAAGTGACCATTTTAGCCCCAAAATAAAGCCGTACATTTATGGAAATAGGAAATCAAATGGAAAATCATAAAATAGAGACCAACAACGAGCTTATATATGAAGATGGAAGCATTTGATTGACTTTATTTTTTATCAAATTAATAGGCAGCGATACACTGTGATTCTCATTACCACCGTCAGAGGTCCTTTACGCTTACCTGCCGGGAATTGGTTAACGCTTTTAGCAAAACAGTCACGAAAAGCTTTGCATATGTATATAATACTTTGCCTGGACAGACATGGAACCTTCCAAACTGTTAACCGGTCGGTTTTGCAGCTCTGTGCGGAGGCGCCATTCAACCCATCGGATATAACCATGCCCGTCATGTATCCATGCCCCAATCGGCGGGAACACGATTCTAGTCAAGCGTGTTTGCTGCCTTAGTTCATTCTTGTTAGTATCATAAAGAAACTCCATAACATATTGCCAAGCTACAACAATCCTTCAAATAAATAAAATGCAGGATGAGGCTGACATGGTACGCATGCTTGTAAGTTTCTACACACCAAACAGCTGAACGGCTGCTACGTGGTTGTGCACAACTGTTGCGAAAACAATGTCCATAAAGCATGATTTGTTAGGCATGCAGAGAGATGGGCCTCTCATGGGGAGAATAAAGTGTTAATAAAAAAGAAGGGGGGGGGGTGGGTGAATGACATGGGCATTGGAAATATTTACATGATATGACCATAGCTACTACACTTGGCAAAGCTTTGCAAATCTCTTCTGGTTGAACCACGGCACCAAAAGGAAATGAACCAGCAATTTTAACTAAAAAAAATGTTAAATTGACAATCCCTATATGCCCAGTGTGTGTTTAAATTTTCTAGGAATATTGTAAGCACTTTCGGAAAGCATATGCAAATTAATAACAAATCATCTTTTCTCGATGTTTAACATGTGTTAACAAAAAAAATTGGAGCGTGTGACTTTTTTTATGATATCCTTAGTGTACATGCATAAAGAAAATGCCGAAGTTAATAGGTTCATTTATACAAAACTTACACGGATGAAAAGCAAATAGAAAATAGCAATATACAATTAAATATTAAAAAAATACAGTTTTGGTTCTCAATGAGAACGCGTTTAAAGTGGACGTACATTTTCAAATATCACGAGTCCCAATGACGCTGACGTTAACGTCACCGAAAAAATGAAATTTTAATTTGTCTTTGTGTTTACATGACTACCATGAGAAAACACTAGACACCAGGAGGTTAAATAAATATGTTTATTGCGTAAATCAATTTGCTTACATTTAGTATTTTTTCATGATTGAAGCTTCTATAGTTTTGCGACAATAATTTTTGCAAAAAAATCTGGAATTACACTTATTTAAACGGCGACATCACAAGTAGGCGAATACTTATGTCCCGTGACTGTACTGTACATGCAAAGTTTCAAACAATCAGTATAAATCGTATAGGTGAAGTTTTTTTTATAAACACTTATAAACTTGTGTTTAAGTGCAAAACATAAAATAGTGACAAAATAAATTTGAGAATCATATTAAAATCCCATGCACATTCCAACAATCAATATCATGAGACATTGGTAGCAGTCGATGGTCACGACTAAAAAAAGTGACTGAAATCAATGTGACTGAATATTGTGTATAAATCACTTGCGTATCTGTATGATATGTAAGCAATGGCAAGTTTCAAACCTATCTATACACTGAAACTGTAAGAGGAGCTGCACACACCTGGCACCCGTGCAGAACCATGCACCACAAACAACACACCACTATTACTATGCTCATCACTTTCTCTGAAAGGCGGGCGACAATAAACAATAAACTAGCAGAAAGCTGGTGGAAATAGCACAGCAATGTATACACATTCTAATATTTGCTAAATTCAACTGATAATGTAGTAAATGTACACAAGTTTAAGAAAACAAAATTTTCTTTTACGGCATGGCTCTGCGACGTTCCCGTTGACGTCACCGAAAAATCAGTTTTTCAGTATTTTGCAGTTTTACTTTATATTTCAGGAAGTAAGAGACCTTGGCTTATGAATAAATTTTGTTTATTGGGTTTTTCAATTTCCTTTCCAATGGTATCTTTTTTATTAAGTTTGATGCATTAACAGCGAGGAAAACAATTTTTAAACAACACATGAAATATGTCAGTGTGATGTTTTTTTTTTGTTGTTTTTTTAAAGTTGACTAAGTTTTGACACTATAGTGTAGTTGAAGGCTAGAAAAAATATCTGGTGCGGAATTTGAAGAAGAAATAGAGGAGGAAGAATGAGAGGAATAATAAATAGAAAAGGAGAAAAGAAAATTGATTACAACAAATACATTGTAACGTCCTTTTGCAATATTTTATAACGCGTGTTAATCTACTGGATTTTATGGTGTACGTGTAACGTTACAATAACGTCAATAGAAAGTTTGTGAAGCTTCATGGCGGTACCATCTTCTTTGGACATTTTGAGACCCAAAATGATCAAGAACCCACAAACATACTAATATTTCATGATTTGTCATAAAATTCTCTATTCAAAAAGCGGAAAAAGTGAATTTCACTATATGACACCCAACTAGTCCATTTTCGCGTGACGGGTCACATATATCAAACCTTGATCCCCGAGGTGGCCTCATTTTCGGTCACAGGGCCATAATTATCGACAAACTTAGTAAGTCTACTAGATGATTGTTTTATGCCAAATATAGACTCTAGGTTCTGTGGTTTCAGACTGGACTATTTTAAGTGTTCCATATATATATAAGCCTGTGTAAAACATGTGACCCCAGGTTAGGGCCAGTCTTGGCACAAGGACCAATATGTGAACAAACTTAGTAGAGGTATACTAGGTGATGCTTCACACCAAATACCAATGTTCTATGCCTTGTGGTGTCAGACAAGAAGATTTTCCCAAAAGATTCCTATAGTGAACGTTTGAGCTCGCAGGCGGGTTCACTTAATAGTCCCTGTGCCCCAAATTGAACAAAATTGGTCGAGGCGTACTAGGTGATGTTGCATACCAAATATCAAGGTACTAGGCATTGTCGTTTCAGACGAGAAGTTTTGTTTTATGTTTCCCAAATATGAAAATAAAACAGAGGGCAAAACCCAGTAATCAATACAATCAAGAAACTCAACTGACCCGAGACACCATTTGAGAAAGTTACAAAATACAAAAAAAAAACACCACCCACAAGAGAGCCAAGAGATTAGCCCTTTTCGAGCAGGTGATCACATGCCTATGTAAAATATGCCACCTCCCGGAATGTGCCATTTAAACCACAGGGCTATAATTTGAACAGACTTGGTGGAGGTCTACTAGGATGTGCTACATACCAAGTATTAAGACTCTAGGCATTGTGGTTTCAAACAAGAAGATTTTCATTTTGAAAATCTATTTTAGCCCATGTGACCTAGGTATGCAATGGACTAAACTATTTGAACAATTATTTAAGAGGGTCATATAAGAATCATTCCTGCAAAGTTTGGTTAAAATCACGTTAGTAATTTAGGAGGAGATTGTGCCATCATAAAACCATAGACAGCTAGTGTCCCAAATATGATCATTTATACATCTCTTCCAAAACAGAATGCATTACATGCCGTATATGCAGAGTTTAAAGGTCTACATTTTGGTTTATGAGTATTCATCAGCAGATTAACTGCTAAGGGAAAGATTATTTCATGTCTAAGTGTATTTCAATATCTCACCAGACTAAGGGGGTTCCAAGAAGGGAATTACCACCTATATAGGTTCACTAAGATTAATATAAATATTTTATCAGAAAATAGCTAAATCCTTTAAGGTTATGTTCCTGTAACACTGACGAATCGGAGGCCTGTGGTTTGTAGACTGAGCTTACAGTTACAACTATACACAAATTTGATTGGATAAATTGATGAAACTGGTAAGTTAAGTTCTATTTCTTTAATAAATTAATATAGCCTGTGGTGGTGGCACATGTAATTATAGAATTAAAATTTTCAAACTCTAGCATTCAATGAGATGTTTGCATTTTTCAACTGATATGCATGTCACTCAGTTATGACCATTTCCTTACTGAAAATAATGGTTACCTCCCTATGACCAGCTGTGGTCAACCGGAGAACAACGCAACACATTGGTTTCTTTTTAAAATTTGAAAGATTACAGGGTGTGTTTTTTATATCTAATGGTGAGTAAGACCTGTTGAATCATTCTAAGGGCTATAAAAGGGATCTTTCATCTGTATTGAGGTCTATGGAAAATTAATTACAGGATAATAACTTTAAGGACCTTTTTATTAAACCATGCAGGGAATTAATTATCCACTATTTGGTCTGCCTCGCATAGAACCTAGGAGAGTCATCAACACATTTATGATTAGTACCACTTTGAGGGTTTAAAATGTAGGTTTTTAAGCAGTTTGACCTTGAAATTTGAAACAAAGGTAATATCAGCAGTCAGAAGCTATTATTGACAAAACAGTAAGACAATCAGTATGCAAAATATGAACCATCTACAACAAAACATGTTAGAGATATTGCTTTACAATCCATACAACCGGCTTCAAATTATTTTGAAAATTAAGGCCCAAATGTCATATTGGCAATTATTCTACAAAATATGAAGCACCTCTGTCAAAACCATGCTACTGTAAGACAGATTCTAATTAACTTTAGACTCCAGGGCCATAGCGGTGATATGTAACGTACTTTGTAATTTACACACAATAAAAATAACTGTGCTACGTATGAACACCATTGGTCAAAAATTAAGGAGAAGTTCGCGTAACAAACCATAAACTGATTGTGAGTATATTTGACCTTGTCTTTTGACACCAATGGCCAAGCGGTGATAAGATACCTATGTTGTAATCTACATACCACAGACAATCATTGTGCCATATATGAACACCCTCGGTCGTAGTAATGAAAGAGGAGTTCATGTTATGCGTTGTATTACAGATTTTGTCTTAATTTGACCTTGAACTTAACGTCAAGATAATATTGATAGCTTGAAATACACACCATAGGCAAATATGGACATCGAGGCATAACGTTAAATGGCAAGTTCTCGTTATAACACTAACATAGTTACTCTTTAAACAGTTTTAGGAGGATAATTGGTGATGAACAAACTCCATGCTGCTACTAATACCCAAAGGCAAAACCTATATTTTTAATAAGCTGTTGGATAAAAGACCATACTGGATTTGGAATGCGTTCAAATCGTACGCACTGACAATATGTGTAAAATGAAGACAATAGATTAAAATAAATGTAATCATGGTACTATATAATGACGTCAAAATGATAAATCAGGTACTTCCATTCTGCATATATATTGGCCAGGATATGATATAAGGTACGCTAAGGTCGCGATAATCAAAATCAGGCTAATGTTACATCTGCTAAGTATTACATGCTTAGAGCATTTCCTGAAAATTTGAAGTGATTATCTTTAAAACTAATGATTATATGGATGTTAGAAACAACATGTTTAATAAGGTTTGGAGTGTGACGTCAATAATGACCTTAACCGTATGATGACGTCAGAGTGTTGGTATATATTCGTTTGTTGATTATTGCATGCTCTGCATAGGAATCTAGCAAATATATAGATTTCTCATGTATTATACATGCAGATGAAGTTACATCAATTTATATCTTCTAGATCGTAGTAAAGACATTCAAAATGACCCACTTGTAGGTGTTTTGATCTGAGTGTTCACATTGCAACAACCCTTATAGAAAACTTACAAAAAGTATAATCAGAAACTTTTGTTATTTTGATGGTATCAAAGTTTAAAAGCATTTTCATGGAAATATAAAGGTATGTAATTTATGTTATTTTAAGTATTTTTCAAATGTCTCTTACGTAATAATTACTGGGATTCCTTAAGGTCCCTTTGGTCAGATCCGCGTTCTTATGTATTACATTAAAATAGACCTAACTGTTTTAATGCATAGCTTTTTTGGTTAAATATACACCCCCTTATGCTGTAAATTTTTGAATAATTTGCATTTCTTTTCACCCAGCCAACCTTTGCTTATTTTAGATACTATATATGATTCTTTGAATGAGGGTGCCCTTCTTTGAAGCCTTATTAAGAGTCACTGCCCCCTGTTTTGAAAAGTAATTCCAGTGGTTCCATAAAGTACAGTCATAAACTTTCCATTGATATATCACAATCCTATTTTACAAGTAGGGAGCGGTTCCACTTCAACTGAGCAACTTATAATTTGCCAGATTTTTCCTTAATCAATAGTTTATTTATAGAAAGCATTAAAATATTTTTGCCAGAAAATGAAATGTCCCAAAGTTTTGATATTTGTTATGCAACATCACCCAGTGGTACTCTAGCGAGTTTGCTCAAATTGTGGTTATGCTGTCAAAATGGCCCCATACTGGTTGTCACAGAGTTTACATTGACTTATAAATTGAAACATACAAAATCTCCTGGTTTGAAACCACTAGGTCTAGATCCCTGATATCACCCAGTGGATTGACCATATTTTAATTAGAGCTCTGGGGACGAAAATGGCCCCACCAAGGGTTCACCAGAGCATGGTCAGTTTAAAATAGATACATAAAGATTAGAGGTTTTAAACAAAAAACTCAGGTGAGCAATCCAGGGTCACATGACCATCTTTTACTGTGTGTCATTACTTGATATGATATAACAGAACAAAATAAGTGCTGCTTTCATTTTATATTTTTACTATATGTTCGTCATTTTCATAATTTTGACAATGCCCTGATATCAATGAAATAGCAAATCATGCATTTCCCAAAATATACCTGAATATTAGAATGTCAGTTTTCGAGGTAAAAAGAGAAAATATTTTGGCAGGTTTTATAAGTGAACACGACAGGATATATGTAAAGTGAATAACGCAGCATCAAATTTAAAACAAGATAAATAAAAACTTTAAATTTAAAAACTTTACCTGTCAGATTACAAACAAGACCAAACTCTGCTCTGGACCTGCGTTGTCAAAATACTGATTGTATATTGGCATATCTATTAGTACTGATTGTATATTGGTATATCTATTAGCCTGAGGGAAAACTATGTAGATTGTTCAAATACTTGACAGCAAAAGAAACGCACAATTTTCATTACTTTTTTTTACTTTTGAAACCGTAATAAAATTAACCCTTAATACCATTAATATGTTTGACAGGACTCATACGCTAGTTCATGCCACTTTGTATCTTGTTACACAGTAAATTAAAAGTATTTTTGACAATGTAGAAAAACGCCAAAAATGGCTGCGCGTTGAAAGAGCAATGATTTGAATCAGAATTTACTTCATATTGCGACAGAACAATGTAACTAATTAAAAAACGGTATAACACTTTTTAAAATCATTGCTGTAGGAGATTTTTACTGCAGATCCAAAAATCTTAAGATTTTACATTGAGCTTGAAAAAAGTCTGGAAATTCCGAGATGCAAGGAAGTCTGGTACATCATGCATGGTATCAAGTGAGGTACTGTCCAACAGTACCATTTAAAACAACAGTTTTGATGCTAACGTGCCAGTTTAATTCACACTTCAGTTTACTGTTTGACAATACAACTCGTACATATTGGTTTGCCATGAATAATTCTTGACAATTTAATCTTCAGAAATAGCCTGCATGGCCTGACAAAGACGCAGAGTGATTTCCATTAAAGTTTTGGGCATACAATATCTCGAAGTTCGCGTTCATTATTAATTATTTTATAACGCCCATAGTTATCTCCCTTTACTAGCTCTGCTCTGAAAAGCCAACTGTTTACAATACATTGTTTTATACTCATGTTCCACGTATCATTGGTACCTTTCATATCATTATATTATTTTTAAAGTCCATTTTATACAAAACACTTAATTTTCAAAATATGCTTTTCCTTTGCTGTTAAGTATATATGCTTAGAAAAAGTTATGTTGACTTATTTCATTATTTTGCTTTAATGGAATGTCTGTCTGTCCGTCTGCCCTTCTCTGTCATTATCTTAAAACACAGATGATAAATGAGCCAGTGCATGAGATTTCCAACAATGTGGTATGTGCAACCAGCAAAGGCTCAGACCAGCCTGCGCATACGCGCAGTCTGATCAGAGCCTTTGCTAGTCGCTTGAGTATTTTATGATTGTTTAGCTACTGACTGAACACCATTTGGAGTTTCTAAGCTTAAAAGGAGGCTGCAGAGGCTCGTCCGAGTCTACACATGTCAAAATATCAAATTGTTGGAAATCTCATGCACTGGCTCAAATAATAAGTTTGGGTAGAAATAGATAAATCTCCTGCTGATCATGATGCACATGCATCAATATGAATATCCATTTACTATTAGCCTTCAACTCTTTCCTGATGATCATCAAGATACAAATGGTTACTCCAAAAGTCAATATGTAAGAGGGCAGGATTGACTAAGAAGATGAGACCTTGAGTTTTAATCTGACTAATAGCACAGTGTTGCCAAATACTGGTTATACCAAAGAAAGCATCCCAATATGACTGAGAAATTGTTGACTGGGTTGTTAAGCCTAAAAGCATGCAAAGAATTATGAGACAATTCTAATGGGACAATATACTTCCATACATAAGAAGTAAAAAACCTAAGTAACATGTAAGGCAACTACTGAAAAAGTCATTACCATATTTTTACTAATATGTACACTTCCGCATTAAAACTCTATATATTCTTGGTATTATATCAACGTCTGATTTCCAGCCAGTTTAGGTGTAGTACTTAATGACTATCAGCCAGTAAAGAACTTAGTTTAATGGTTCTATTGTGTGGCTGAAAAACAATGAAGATATTGATGAAGTCAGCTGATCTGAATCTGCATTATTTTTAAAAGGCTCGAATACAAAAAAACTTAAGCGTTTCATGCTCTTATTAAGTCCAATTTGGTGTCTTAATAAAGTTTCTGAGAAAAATGTTACTCCTTAACCCATGTCTTGCTGAATAAATATAAGAGAGTTACATATTAAATTTCCACCCAGTTTATTTTGATGGTTCTATTTATCACACAAGGTTGCATGAAAACAGCATAGATCCTCATTTGATGGCTTCTCCAAAAACCCAGCTCATCAAGATCTATGCTGTTTTTAAAAGATGAATAACCAGGTTCAGCAGAACAAGGGTTAAGGCAGATGCTTGTTTGTTAGAGAAAGTTTTAAAGCACCTACAAATCAGTGTAAAATGACTGCTTAATACAGGCAGTTACTAAGACCAGTTTGACTGTAGATTTAGTAAATGGCTCAAAACAATTTTATTAGACTCACTTCTTTTGCTGAGAAATGGTTAGAACTTGGGGATGAGCAGGCATGTAGCATCATGGTCTGAGAAGGAAGCTGGATGAACAAAGTGCAGTTCAGGTTCTGCATCGGTGTACATGTGGTCCAAAAGTGATCCTTCAATATATGCATATGGGACAATATCAGCTGTTATCGGTTTTAGCTGCCCGATTATCTCCCTTGAATAATGACCACTCCAGCAACTTACCTGTTGAAATCTGTGGCATCAATTACACAGGAAAGTATACAAACCTTTAAATAAATTATCAATAACTAACTTATTATTAAGTTGCCATTGTTTTATAAGTTATCAAAAGAAAATTTAATGTTTTATCTTTACAATGATATAAACAAATATGAAATAACTTAATATTTAGTTTTGTCAAATTGTTAATCTTTGTAACTGGTAAAAGTCCCATTCATTTCTATGTAAATTGTATGAAAATGCTTAGGGTGAGCATTTTATTACCCCAAAAAATCATATTCTGATATTTTCTCGATGTTTTATAAGTTATAAATGGTATCTCTATCATCCAACAATACCAACCATATAAGTTACATAGAAATAAATTAAATTTTAGTTCTGTCATTTTTAGGTTGAAAATTGAGTTTTAGCGCCTTCTTGCCCAAGCGTTTAAAAGGGCGGAAAAAAATGTCTAAGTCCTAATTGGTTTGCGGGTCTATAATGCTCCCGCACTATTCGATACGCTTAGATAATGTCGAGAAATCTTAACATCATTTTTAAAAGAAAGGGAAAGCTCAGCTGATTGGGAGACATGATTGTGAAAAATATATATTATTTTTTGTAAAATGTAAGAAGTAAAATTCCACTGACCATGACAAATCGCCGAAATGAAAATCATTTCATTACAAGCTGCTTCTTTTTTTTCATTTTTTTTATTATTTAAGTATAGCATTACCATTATTATTAATATTATTATTATTATTATTATTATTATTAACGCCTTTTTATTACAAAAGAAATTAATTTGAAGACTTCATCTGGCAGAAAATTCGGACTTCATTCTCACACCGGATAGGCGACATTCGCAAACGTAAATATGATCGGCGAACGTAAATCAGAATAGTTAGAAACAGAGTTTTTGATTACTATTTGTCACCCGACTGGTGACAAATGGCAATCGAAAACAATGTTTCTAGCGATTTTTGATCCGCGTTCGTCGATTGTTAAGGTAGTTTTCGATTGTCACCTATCCGGTGTGACTCAGGTGACAAAGGATTTTGAGACGCTCATAACGGGATATGCGATAATCCAAAGGTGTCAGATAATCCCTGAGGCTAAATGTCTTATCTTGATCGCAATGAAACACTGATTTTACGGGTTTTGCTGAATATACGACTCTGTATAAACTGTCCTTCTACTAAAAACTTATGCATAAATAAATGCGACATGGTTATGCATCAGACACCCAGGCTGATCTCAGTCTCAATTCACTGTACACCTATCTTACTTGTTTTGTCGTGCGGCTTCTCGTTTAGGGTCTTTACTGTTCAGTATAATAACCTATTTCAGTCATACTACCAAAACTGTCACTTCATGGGCAGATGCTCAGACTGCGCAAATAATTTCGTTTGCAATTCTACTATTGTTTATGTTTTGGCAGCTGTGCAAGAATTGTAAAAGACATGCATATATTATGCCGAAGATTCCTATAAATGAATAATCTGGAAAACGGATCCCGCATAAGCAACAGTGTAGATCCAGATACTTCATATCAAGACATCTCTCCTGGCCTGTAATTGTTAGCAATAATTAACACTTAAATAAATTGTAAACTTATGATATAATTTTTAGTGAGGCCATTTAACTCTTCGGGGAATTTTCAACTTGAGCGAACGGCAAAGGTCCTGGTGAGATTGCACAGCGCAGACTGCTGTTTTCAGAATGCACATATTTAAACAAATCCCTTCACACCGGCCTGATCGGGACCAGTAAGAACCAGATCTGACCAAAGGTAACGTTATTTCAGCAGCAAACAGCAATCGGGCTGATCAGACTGCACAGATAAACTATTATGCGTATTTGTTGTTCGCATATGGTTAACTGAAAATTCATGCATCTAGGGAGTGGTGACAAGAAACTGCCATGAACATGTAATATATGCATGGACTGACCTGCTCAAGCGTTTTATGATGTGGTCATTTTCACGTTGACACAGCGGGAACTCAGTGGGAGTTAGCTCATCTGCTGATAAGGATCTGGCCTCTGGCGACTGCTCTCATGAATTTTGGTGCATTTTTCTGTCTGCATTATATTTCTGTATTATATGTATCTTTCTTAAATTTGAAGCGAATACGCTGAGCAGACCTTTTTGTCAACATCAATGTCCTTTACGTCGGCCCAGTGACGTATTCTTATATAGGTAACTGCAAATGATGTGGGCACATGTACTCGAATACTTGTCTCAATGAGACGGTTCTTTTGAGCGCCCAAAGCGAATGTTAAAATGGTGATAAGAAAATATTCACAATATTCTGCTGGATTTATTTTATCGTATAATCTAGACCGCGAAAGTAAATAGAGATATTAGGTATATTGGCTGGAGTCTAGACCTATGATTCTTTACCGAAAGAAGACTCAGATCAGACCTTGCATCAACATTACTGATACGGATAAACATGAAAAAATGTAACATTTTGGAACACATTATTGCTTCTCAAATCATAGAGGTATGCCTTATCGTTCTGATATAAAAAGAACATTCAAATTAAAGAACGTTCTGCTGCGTGATCACTCCAAACGATATTCCTAATTATAATTGCTGCCGTTAACACAGGTGTCAATTTTCTTAATATTGTTTTTATAACGACCATAAAACACTGGGGGTAAACGCTTCAATTATCACCAACGATTGACGAATACCATCGATACCTGGACTCCGATACAATCGATTTCACAACATAGTCGCCATGGTGTAAGGGGGACAATTGACTTATCGATTATTTAGGTGATCAAGAACCACAACTGACGGGTTAAGTCGGGCCATAGTTCTATTTGTTGAATCTGTTATTACTTGCTGAAATCCAATGTCTCGTAATGTTTTTGAAACTATACTGTCTGGTAATTTGTTGAAGTCTGTGGTATTAAAATCCACACAAACGACTGAAGTTTTATCATAAAATCCCCATTCCACTGGACGGCTATTCCGCTACGATTCGAAATTTTGGTCAAAATGACACGAATCGCAGCAGAAACGACAAGAGCGCAGTAGAAGCGCCTAGGTCGTAGTAGAAGCGTGTTGGAATTTCAGATTCTATATAGAAAGGCAACAAAAGCGCAACGAAAACATAGCTCCATCGCCAAGGTCGTAGCAAGGTCGCAGCTACATCGCCATTAGCGTAGACTAAGCGTAGCCAGATCTTCATTGTCGTAGTGGGATCGTAGCAGCAGCGTAACGGAAGCGTAGTAGAAGCGTAGCGGAAGTGTACTGGAAGCATCAAGTCCCCAAATCGTGTGGCTGTCTACGCTTCCGCGGCGATTTGGAATAATTTTAGAAAAAATCCTAGATCGCCATGAGCGTAGCGGAATCGCAGTCCAGTGGAATGGGGGGTTTAGTAATGACAGATTTCAACTTCTGTGCTATATCAGCATGAGACCTCGATGACGGTGATATATAAACAATTGTTAAATCAACATGAGGGTACTGGAGATGTAGTATCTGTTAGTCACTACTCTCAAAAGCAGCTGAATGAAGCAAGGTGTGCTCTTTGCTGGAGTAAACTACAATATAAAGAGAAGCCTTCAATGTTAAAAGCATCTCGGTCAGATACTGTCCATGTCACTGACAGGCAAATAAAGTCACACAGCATAAGTGTTATATCACATACTATGTCATGGAAAGGCCTACTAAGAGATCGTGTATTTAAAGCAGTCATCCTAAAACAACTGTATTGCCTTTGCTGTTGCAGCATGGCCCTACTTGATGCTTCCTAGACTGTATGAGAATGATATTTTACCAATAGGTGTATGGTCATCCTGTATAAGGTGTTACTTTCTCAACTGTTTACGAATGTCTGGATTATCAAACCTGACAAGAAGATCTTTTACCTCATTTCTCTCTTTTGTGTTTATCTGTACTATCTCCCATAGAGCTCCATTGGTTAAACCATCTCCGGTGTCTATATTGTAGATTAGCATAACTCATGCTGTTTCTTTGATTTTAAGTTTATTCAGAAACGGAGAATCATTAACAAGCCCATCTTCACTGATCTTTGGTTCATTGTTTGCTCTAGCTTGGTAGATATTTTGACCCATGATAATATATTCTACACACTGGAGTTTAGTGAGTTTATCCTCTTTGTTTTAATAAACATTACGATTCTTTCCATAGAGATAGATAGCATCAGGAGGAAATTCATTTCTGACTCTTGAAGGAAGAATTTGTATGTCATTTTCAGTGTACGAGGGGCATTTGGAAAGTTCTTAGCATGGTCTTTTATCTCAGTACCCGATTTACAAAACCTATCATGTTTGGTATCATTTTAAAGAACCACCTTTCCTCTATGTTATGGCATAAATTTTATGAGGATATTATAATGCAGACACGAAAAATTTTCGTGTGAATACATGTACTGTTTGTATACTGGAAAACGCAAAATTTCAGTGGAAAATATAACATTTTACCTTTTGAAAAGTGTGCAGAACATTAACAATAGTTCATGAAATTAGAAAATTTTGTATCATTTAGAAGGCCACAATCTGGTTCAGTTATTATACAATTGACGACCAAGCCAGATGTTTCTAGTAACTAAATACCGGAACAGCAATACCAAAGCCGTCTAGAAAGCAAAGCAATGAGCTAATTTTTTCGACTAAAAATCGCATGTCACAATGCTTTTATTTTGAATATATTTCACCGACAGTAGTTTAAAAATGCAATGCGTTGGTATTTTTGTCAAGCCCACTTTCTGTTCTTTGTATTGAAACCAAAATAAATTTTGTAAACCAGAACAAAGGGAAGATAACTATTATAATCTTCCCATGGGGTAGAGTAAGTTTAGCGATGAGTTGACGTTCTGGTTCATTTCAATTGAAAACGGTGGCAAATAAAAATTAAAAATACCTTGAGAGTAGAAATCAATCAATTTTGTGATGGTTAACGCGATACCATGAGAATTTCTTATGCCATCGACAAAATGTGAGGGGTAAAGTTACCCCACCCACTCCTTGAAAAGTAGGGGTAGTGTTATTAGGAATAACTTTCTTGAATACAGAACAACACAAGCCACACTTTTTGCGCGACGAAATAATCTTTATGCATTGTTCGCTACAAATAAAGCAAAAAAAATACTCAATAGGCATCTTTCGTGCTCCTGTAGTGACACAATTTATAGTAAAAGTATAAAGAAAAATCGAAAAACGTCCTATTTTTTAAAGTTTATTATTTCTCTATTAGTCAACATTTTCCGAATGTAAAGGTGGTAGTCGTGCAAACAGTGATCGCATAATATATTTTAATAAAAAAATCAGCTGACACCAAATCGTTAATTTGTCAAATCATGATTGCTAATAAGGTCCCCAATTTTCGTTCGCTTTTTTCCAAGTATTTTGGTTAAAATTTCCGCCAGAATATAAACCCCTACTCATTGTGAGCATGTGCTGCACGTGCACGCCGAGTCCTTTTTTGACGAAAAATAAACCATCAAGTAACCGTTAAATTCTAGTTTCCAAAAATGTATAATTTGATAGCATTTTATCGACGCATTGTGGAGTTATAATGCCATGCTCAGAACTTTCCAAATGACCCTCGTATTTTTCAAGGCGGACACGATTAAGAAGATCTGCATAGTTATGGCCGTCTCCTTGTCTGTGATTAATTTTAAGTTCTACAACTTGGAATAATTCCCATAAAGATCTCACAGAATAGGAAAGTGCAAATTGGGGATTAGATGGCTCATCAAATTTCCATCTGGTCTTTGACTGGTCGGAGTTGCATTATGTCGCCAAACAATAATACTGAGATACCACCAAAATCAATTTAGTTCTGCTTGATCTCTTGTAGACGCAAGTTCAACTGGTATCACATGTCAGCTTTAATCATAGACATTTCATCGATTATTAAGATTTGTAGATATGAAAGTATTTTTGTGTGTGTGTCACGTTGTTTATCTGGCAAACTGTTGAAACTATTTCCAAATCTGAGGCTGAAGGAAGAGTGAATAGTTTGTCCAGAAATATTGCTCGCAGCTGTACCTGTAGGAGCATTTCGTATAATAAGTGGGTAATCAGGTCAGCCCACACTGTAATAGCATGTATTAAAGTTGATTTTCCACTACCTGCTCCACCATGGACTAGTAGAAGTGGTGGCTCTTGAGCATTTGCGCGACTCTGAACAGAATTTCGCAAGTCTTTACAGTACTTTAATACAGTGTCAAATACACGTCTCTGGTGACAGTCAAGTTGTTGCACCATATCAGCCATTGAGTCTTTGTCAGATGTATCAAGTCTTCTGTATATAATTCGATTTGCTGAAGGTTGAATAATTTCTTCTCTATCTAAAAGTTCACCAGGATGTCTAGAAGCATAGTTTTCATCTTCTTCAACACCAAGAAGAGCCTGATCTTCCTGATCTTGTTCATTCTGAGGATTGATGAAATCACCAATATGTGCAGATCTATGATCAGATGCTGTTTCAAACAGAAGTTGTGATTCTTGTACTGTATTCATATGAGGAAAAAGTGTCTCATGCACAAACATGATATATTCTTTCTTGGATTCATACAGTTTTAAACATTTATCAAAATTATGGTAGTCCAACAAGCTCTCTTTTCTCCATGGTGTATACAACAGTAGATAAGAAAATGGAAATTCATGATACTGAGTGTCCATTCTAAATTTGTGTTTCCTTAGTACGGCAGGGTAACTTGGGATTTTCATGTAAGTTTCATCAGAGAGCTTTATGTAGTTAGGAAGGAAAACATCTCTAATATCACTACATATAGGGTTATGAGTACTTTCTCCTCGAATAGTATTCGCAAACAATACACCTTTTGCAGAAATCTTAGAACATGACCCATATAGTGTTGCAAATTGTGCAAGGCATATATTCTCTATAGCAATAGGTCTGAGAGCATATCTTTCATGTACAGATGTCTTTGCAGAAAATTTACCCTCTTTTCCAGCTACACTGATAAGAGAACCTGGTTCTAGCGGTTCTGGTTCTACATCAATCTCTTGACCTTCATTTTCAGGTTCATTCTCGATACCTGTAACAGGTGCATTCTGATTGTCACTGCCTTTTACCAAAAACTTGTATCGTTGATCAGGAAAATTAGTTGCAACAAATACTGTTTTGACATTGGAGTCTATTAAGTGTAGATTAGGAAACATTTTTATAATTTGCTTCACACTCCCCATTTCGACGATTGGTTAGAAAAACTTGAGATAGTAAACGCATGAGCCCAGTGCGGTCTTTGTGTGAATTGTCACTTGCTGCCTGTTTTAGAAAAATTCATAGTTCCTGATTAATCCTTGCTATAATAATCAGTTATGTATGTGATGACTGCATGATAGTATAGACATACCTGCAGATCCATATTTCCATTCCAGGCTCTGATCCATTCTGGATTATAGTTATTGACATATATTTCATCAACAGCACGTTTCATGACTATTGTGGGAATTTTGGGTAACAGAATCTACGTGTCATTCCATATTTACTGCAGGTACGTGAATGTTTGTGTATCTGAACTTGTCTCACAATTTCACTTACTACATTCTGTAAGAAACAACAAGTAAATGTGTCAACAAAATCTGCCAGATTAGATCACAGTGTTTTTCACTCAACTGCTCATGAAGCCTTAATGATGTTAGAGCTGAAGTGATTCCTGGTATCATTTTCTCTATTTGACAACGTTAATCCATAACACTACATGTATGTGCCCAGCACCTCGGAGTTGAAATTCTACTCTATAGTTGAAGTATTTTACACACATAGGGCTGTTTTTGCCCTGTATAACATGCTTAATGAATGCTTACACTCGCTGATCAAAACACCGTGTTGCCGTCAATACGTTGTTCTTGGCTAGTTCATGAATTCTCTCTCTCTTTACATAATCTTCAAAAGGTTCTCCATTAATAGTGATTATTGAACGGTCATCAAATTTGCTAGAGTTGAACTTAATGTGCTTTCCTTCCTGAGCAAGAACTGAGGTGACAGTCTCTGTTAGCCCTCTGAGAGTGGCAGCGTTAATGTGTAACACCAAAGTTACATAAGTTACCCTCAAAATAGCGTTAAATGTTCCTGATAATGTCTCAAACATGACCTTTTCGTATTTATTTGCATGCTGGCACAGGTTTATGTACTTCTTATTACTCAGTTACCTATTTTAAGTATTTATTTTATAAATGCCTTTTGGTTATTACTATTATATACGTTACCAAATGTTACATACGTTATTTCCGAGGATCAGTATGGCAGTTATTGACTACAAATGTACTAAATATGTCAGTGAATAAAGCAGTCGTAGAATATTGAAGCAACAAGCAAAGGCTCTGATCAGACTTCGCGAATGCGCAGGCTGATCCTAGGAATTGCTGGTCGCACATACCACATTGCTTGAAATCTCATGCACTGGCTCATATGTACTGTATTGGATGGTTGATCGATAGTTGGCTAATGTTTGATTCCAAGAAAATGCGGAAGTTTGTGGACCTGCCAGTTTTGGTGGTCATGCTGTCAGCAGTTCCCAGCGACCATGGAACAGGTCCCAGAGGGAACGACAACGTCAACTCAAGGTCAATATTATCTTTAATAGCAAGACGGACAAACTGACCAAAGACGTTCTTTTTAACTCTGCTCTGGCTGATTTTGTTGTATGAACTGGTAGGTTTCTTCTTAACCTCGCAATCCACAAAAGTTTCTAGCTTTTTGTACTTGATCGGGCTGTGAAAGCCAATAGACATTTCAACTTAACATATGTTGACGAAGCATTCCATAGCCTTCCATTCAATGTATTGAGCCTCTAGCAGATCCTTAGCTATGTCTGGCTTTGGAGGAACACCCGAAGACAAATAGTGCAACCTTCGACACAAAACCTGAAAGGGTTGGTGAAGCCAGAAATCGCTACTGACTGAACATCATTTAGAGTTTCTACGCCATGAAAGGAGACTGTACAGGCTCGTCTGAGTCTACACATGTCAAAATACCACATTATTGGAAATCACATGTCACGGTTCATACCATTGAAGGTAATGCCATACTTAAGAGCTTAACAAATATTCCTGATACCTTCGAGCAGAATTCAACCAGTTACCAAAACAGAATGTGTTGATTTTGTCACTTAGGGGATACATGTAATTGTATTCAAAATTTAATTTGGGGAGGTACATCGTCGGATATACGGTCTAAAATTTAGTTTTACGGCGACGTGTAAGCGGAGCCGTAAAACGTGATTTCCGAACGTATATCCGACAATACACCTCCCCAAATGAAACTTTTGAATACGGTTATCCCCATTCTAATGCAGTATTAATATTTCCCTTCAAAAAGACAGTGAAAATGTACTTTGTTGCAGCTACAAATATGTACATACAGCTGCATAAAACAGCTTGCCAGCTGCATATATTCACCTCTTAGCCAATGAAAAGCGACGTTACATAATGACGTCGGGTTTGCGACAGTATATCGCAGGATACTATCGCAAATTTATGTTGTTATCCAATCTGGCGTCGCGTTGCATTTGCAAGTGCAATAGAATGCTACATATAAGCAGCAGTCTATAACGTCTTAAGAATGTAAGCACCAGCGCTTCTGTTGTCTGGTGCAAAGAGTAGGACACCAAGTGACTGGAAGAGCTTCATGAGCAATGATGACAAAAACAAGCCTAACTCTGGATCAATGGGCACTTGACAAGTATGCTACTAGACTTGTATAAAGAAACCTATACCATGTCATTGGTTGAGAGGTGTTCCAACTTACCTGTGAAGACGACAAGACTATCCAAATCTCCAGAAGACATTTTATTTCTTTTCAGGAGGAAGCCGATACTAGGATTATACAACACTGCCTAAATGACAGAACATCACTGCCTGATGCATACTATCATTGTAACCAGTAAGGTCACCGGGTACAGCATTTGGAAAAGTAGGCCGCAATTCGAGAATCGAATAATGGCTCGGTTGTATGTAAGGAGCATTACGGGTAGAACTATGTACCAAAAAGCTCCATTTTGTTGGCCGGAGCTGGCGTATGGAAAATTAGTTCTGTAGCATGTGGGTTCAGCTCTATTAAAATCAATTATTCTGATGATCCGAAAAGTTTAATCAGCAGAATAAATAATTTTAAATTTTTTCAATAAGATATTTTAGCGAAAATACATCAACTTCATTTAAGCCATTTGTTTTACTGCAATCACATTTGTTATTGTGTAAACATGGTTTCTGTGACGTCAGCGTCACGTTAAATAAAGTCAGCGTCACGTTATCACTCGCGTTATCCAAGTAGATCCTGGATGAACATCCGTGGTCTGATTTCGCGGAATTGGCCGAGGCAGTTCCGATCTCGGGTACAGATGTATTAGTACTGTTTGCAAGGTATTGCAAGGATGTATACTTAACAGTTTTGTTCGACTCTGACGTGGGCCACAAAATACACATTTTGAATGTCAACAACATCGTTCATAGCACAATGGAAGAAATATGCGCAGTCTTACCAGACATACACTGTTTTACAGGATGTAACACTACCAGCGCAGTAGTGCTGTCTGTCAAAGAAAGGTCACCTCTATCAACATTTCTCCCCAGTCCGTCTAAATACTAAGCAGGGTAGGACAAGAGAGAAACTTCAAACCTATTAGGTCTACTGTATTTAACTTTAATAAAATTGTGACTGATATAAATATAGATTCAAATACGCCTGACTCCTGAGATTGTCAAATTCTAGTTATTTTTACCCCCTGTAGGGCGTGTTATTACAGGAAATCTAAATTTCACTCCTGACGCTACAGTTCGCAATATTATTTCTAAAGGTCCTAAATATAGATTTCCTTCTAATATTGATTCCCCTAAATGCCATAGAGAGATCGCTGCCTCTTTAAATGAATTCAGTTAGCGTTGTTGTAAACGACAAAATGTTGAACCTAATGCCTTCAAGGAAGGAAAATTAACATTTTTAAAATTATTGATATTCGTATTTCATTTTAATCTCGTAATACACATCTTTTACCCCATAAGCCTAAATCTTCTTTTTGATATCTGAAACGAGGTATCCAGGATTTCCTTATTAACTATGTTTTAGTTCCAGCAGATAAAGCTGCTAACAATGGTGTAGTTGTTTGACTATTGTAATATATTAATACACTTAATCGTGAGCTTGTTGAAAACAATGACTATAAACTGCAGCCTTCTTTGAGCGAGAGGATGGTTGTCATTTGACATGGTTGTAATAAGGCCCTACATTTTGGTGTCAAAGCTAAAGAAAACCATGACAAAGTTCCTACGTTGTACTGGTTACCTAAACTCCATAAAAAACATATAAAGCAAGATGTATTGCTAATTTTAGTTCTTGTACAACAACAGAACTTTTTAAATTGTTATCCTCATGTCTTACAGTGGTTAAAACATGTTATCAAGTACTGTGAAAAGGTATATGAGAGATCCGGTAAAAACCTATTTTGGTCTAATAAAAATTCAGGTGTAATTTTAGATAAACTTAAAGCTAGAGATTTCCTAGCGACCAGTTTGCCTACTTATGATTTTTCTACTCTTTACACTACTTTACCTCATAATTTAATTAAATATAAACTTATTGACCTTATTGAAATAACCTTCAATAGAGAAAGCTCTTCTTACCTTGCATGTAACGACAGAAACGCATTTTACTTCGAAAAAAACCCTAAAAAATATCATGCATGACCTTATCAAAACTTATGTGGTGAGCTGACCTTTTGATTGGACAATATTTTTTATCGTTTTGGCACCAAGTTGTATAGACAAGTAGTTGGGATTACCATGGGCACTAATTGTGTTCCCCTGGTTGCGGATATATTCCTGTTTTGTTATGAGAAGGACTTTATGATGTCTCTTTCTAATGATAAGCGGGCTGATATTATTGAACCTTTTAACACTGCATCCAGATATTTAGATGATATTTAAAACATTGATAATGTTTATTTTGACAATATAGAAAGTCAAATATACCCTTCAGAGCTCCAACTAACAAACGCTCATACCTCTGGTACCGAAGCCGCGTTTATAGACTTGCTAAACACTTGATTTATATGTTCTGGGAGATGATGCATTGATAAGTTAGGGGTCTTTCATGCAAACCAAATATCTATGTGTCTTGATCCACATCTGAACTAAGGGTGAGGTTGGCGCCGTTAAACCGGTTTAAGCCCTCCAGTAAAATATTTTACTGACCGTTCCAAGGCGATACTTCTTTTGTGGATCTTTTATGTTTTTTTCTGTCTTGTGTTTGCTATGCCTTCGTTAGCGTCTGTTTATATGTACCTTGTGGTCACCTGCTGGGAAATGGCTGACCTCTTGGCCCTCGTTTGTGGTGTCCTACTGTGAGTTTGTCACTTTCCCATTGGTATCCTGGGTCAGGTGTGGTACTTGATTGTATCGATTCCTGATCTTTGTACCCTTACTTACATTGCATTTGACAATTTCTAATGATATTGTTTCTATCAAACTTTATCATAAACTTTATGACTATGATTTTGAAAGTGTCAATTTTGCATTTTAGATGGTGATGTTCCTCGCTCTATATCCTATGGAGTCTATATCTCTCAACTCATTCGCTTTGGTAGAGCATCTAGCCATGTTGCAGACTTCAGCACTCGCAATAAATTGTTAACTCAAAAAATTCTATAACAAGGTTATCGTAATAATAAAATTCGCAAAACCTTTTAAAAATTTTAAAGACGATTTTATGATTTTATATCTAAATTTGAAATTGGACTTAAATCTGTCTTGAGCCAAGGACTTTCGGAACCTGCATTCTATGGTGAATTGGTGTATAAATTAAAGAACTTCAAGATTGTTGGCTGTAATAATTTTTCAGCGCAGTTCATTAAAATAGTTTCCCTTTATAAAAAGATTGACTTTAACATTAATGCATTGAAACAGACTGCATGCTTGGTGGTCAACCCAATCACGGTCGGCAACTTTGCTTTCCTCCTTAATTGCACGCAGGTGGGAAGGACTTCAGACTCTATGACGGTTCCGACTTAAAGACTTATCTATTGATGAGATGGTAGGGGCCTGATGCTTTTGCTGTTGTCAGGCCCACCGGGATTTACCTGTTTTTTTTCTTTGCTCCGGTATTCAGTTGTTTTTACTGTTGAGTCCTTATCTTTGCTTTATCTCCTTTTTATATATTGATTTATATGTTCTATGACATGATGCATTGATAAGTTAGGGGTCTTTTATGCAAACCATACGTCTATGTGTCTTGATCCACATCTGAACTAAGCGTGAGGCTGGCCCGCCGTGAAATCGGTTTAAGCCCTCTAGAAAAAATATTTTTACTGACCGCTCCAAGGCGGTGCTTCTTTTGTGGATCATTTATGTTATTTCTGTCTTGTTTTTGTTATGCTTTCGTGCGCGTCTGTTTATTGGTGCCTTGTGGTCACCTGCTGGGAAAAGGCAGACCTCTTGGCTCTCGTTTGTGATGTCTAATTGTGAAGTTGTCAATTTCCCATTGGTATCATGGGTCAGGTGTGGTGCTTGATTGTATCGATTTCTGATATTTGCCCTTTAACTTACTATGAGGCAGGCACTCATCAGTAACAGTGAAGCCCTTATATAAATGTGAATAAGTTGTCGTACGACACGTTTCTGAAACAGTACGGAAGTCATACAAACACACTACATATTTTAAAAAGACGTGGCCATGAGCGTACTACCATCATGCCGTTCTGCCCTCGAGATATAGGGTAAAGTCAGGTAACTTCGGACATCCGGTAAATTTGGACATACATTTGTAAATATTGGAATTCCAGATGAGACAAAGAGTCGTCTCATCAGGATTTTCACTGTTTGCTTAGTTTATTTTTTTTATTCAAATAACTAAAATATGAAACAAACAAGGTCGCTGTCCGAAGTCATCTTACTGGTCGAATTTTCCCGGCTTTACCCAACATACACAGAGTGAACTATCATAGTCTGGATACACTCTCTTGAAAACGTGACGCGCCTTCCAGATCTGGACGAAGTGGGTGGAAAATAAATGCTGAGGTAATTGAGTACGACTGAGTGAAAGAGAAACTTGATCGTCCCTGAACAACTAATCAACATTTTGTGTGTCTGATCAGAATTGTCGAAGAGCGAATATATTTTAACCTGCGCCAGCCGGGAATCGAACCCAGGTCGCTGGATCTACAGGCAAACACTCTACCACGTCGCTGTAAAAGCCGGCTTCCACCGCAAGGCAGTAGAAGTGTGTTTTATACCTAATCCCGTGACATTCTTCCCCACCAAATTGGACTTCGTCCCCGAAGTTCCAGGCCATTGAAAAACATTTCTAATGAGACTCGGGGAATTACTGCCGGGGTATAGGGTGGGTTATTTGTGGTGGGCGCCCACCGTAAATAACCCATCCTATACCCCGGCAGTAATTCGCCGAGTCTCATTAGAAATGATTCTCTATGGCCTGGAACTTCGGGGACGAAGTTCATCCCCGAAGTTCCATTTGGTGGGGGAGAATGTCACGGGAATAGGTATACGATCCTTGCGGTAGAAGTCGGCTTTTACAGCGATGTTGTAGAGTGTTTGCCTGTAGATCCAGCGACCTTGGTCCGATTCCCGGCTGGGACAGGTAAAATATTTTCGCTCTACGACAGAATGTCGAAGGGGTGCATATTAGGATATGGATGTTGAGGATGTTGAGATGATAAATAAGGTAGATGAAGTATTTGAAGATGAATAGGCTGTATGGGAAAATTATTGAACCTACGAATGGTACGCGAAGAGGTGCTAGTTTGGCAAGAAACTGCTCTGTACAATAACTTGAATCTACCTGATGATTTTTTATTTTTTTTTATTTTAAAATGTTTTACTCATATATATTACACTATATGTTACACATTATGTTAACCATATATGAGCCGCGACATGTGATTTCCAACAATGTGGCATTTTGACAAGTGTAGAATCAAATGAGCATGTGAAGCCTCATTTTAAGCTTAGCAACTCCAACTGCTGTTCAGTCAGTAGCTTACATGTAAAACTCATAGAATATGCGCTGGCTGATCTGAGGCTTTCCCGGTCGCACATACAACATTGTTGAAAATCTCATGTCGTGGCTCATATGATGTTTCTATAGAATACCAGAAGGCTTACGGTATTGTTTGTATTGAATTACTTCCTCGGCAATGGTACAACAGAATTACATTAGAGCCGTGGCATGTGATTTCCATCAATTTGGCATTTTGACATGTGTAGACTCTGACAAGCCTCTGCAGTCTCCTTTTAAGCTTAGATACTCCAAATGGTGTTCAGTCAGTAACTTAACAATCATAGAACACTCAAGCGACTAGCAAAGACTCTGATCAGACTGCGCGTATGCGCAGGCTGATCTGAGCTTTTGTGGTCGCACATACCACATTGTTGGAAATCTCATGCACTGGCTCATTAGACATTTTGTGTGATATGGAGTTACCATGTTCAACATTCAATAACTCAAAAAGTATATAAAATATACTACGCCAAAGTTCTAACGTAACGCGTAAAGGGCCATAATTTTATTACGACCAATTGCTGTTGGACAGTTTATGTTTGAAACATATGCTCTACTGATCTTGAAGAAACTTTACCGCACAGAGAATACGTTGTCTGGAGCATGGTTCTGTGAGCTGTTGTCTGATTGGTCAAAACGCTTTTTGGGTCTCAGGACCTTGTGAGTGGTCATAAAGTTAAAACGTCACTCCAACGCTAGGCCAGTAAGATAAGGGGTATTGCTTAAAAATTGTTCTGTTGAATTTCACAAAATTAAGCGTCGAGTTCCAGTTAATTGGAAGGAACATTGACACTTGCTATGGGTAAATGCCTATGGTTTTCAGTAAAAATAAAAGTTTGTCAATCGTCCCTTTCTTCATCTTGAAGCTACTCTGACCTGAGTACTTTATGGCTGTGAAATCCGTTTTCGATATTAAATGCTGCAAAGATGTAAACTTTTGGGTAGAACAATCAGATTTACATTAAAATATATAGAAATCCGAAAACATTTTTTTTAAAAATATCATTCCCCCCCCCCCCCCGTGTGCCGGCAAATGCTTTTGCATGTATATGTGTTACCATATTTTACACATTGTATGGAAGTGGCTTGCTGGCACAAGGGGGGAAAGATGTTCAGCAGCCCAAAAACCCAGGGTCTAAGCCCATATAATGCCTTTAATACCGAATAAAAAATGAATGTCAGTAATGAAGTTCTCTAGAACAAACCTCCTAAATTGCTTTGTATTCTGTGCTAGTTTAATATACTTACTTCAAGATTAAAAGTAGAATTAGCAAGGTTTTATGAATTTTTTCATAAGAAAAAAATCTCAATGTTATTGAATGACGACACATCTTTTGCAAACGTCCTGTACTCATCTATTTGCATGCTAGGGAATTGTTCATGTTTTTATTTTCGTCTGCTGACTTTCTTCAAAATTAAAGTTTTAAAAATAAACCACCCAGGACAACCATTGGAGTGTCAAACAGTGTGGATCCAGATCAAAACCGACATTCTGTTGGTCTTCATCTGGGTTCAAACTGTTTGCAAAAGGCTATTGACAGACGACAAAATTATCCACTGGCATGCAAAGAGTTATAACAGGTAAATAGTGTTCAATATATTGTCTCATATAGGGATTTACATGTATACGTATACCATAAATATTCGGACACTTTATATACATTTAACATGCTATGCCCTTTAGGCAAAGCAAAAGTAATATTCAAAGGATCTAGTTAGAATCAGTTTAACTTTCCAATGCTAAATTGGACACTTTCATTCCTTCAAAAAAAATTATTTCTTTTGTTGAGCTTTCAGTTTTGTATTATTTACGGTACATGAAGTCAAAAATGTACAGGTAACTCCAAAGTATCTCCCCAAAATCATTTTATTACAAAACATATTTAGTTTTTAAAACAATTTCATCAATTATCGTGATTTGTTAAGAGCGATTCTCTGTAAATATGGAGCAAAGTTTTTCACGCATAGTCTCAGATTTCAACGAAACTTTCTGTACTTGGTTGTTTTCACCAAAAACGAAATCATTCATGCTTAACTGTTTAATTTTTACTTCCGTTGCCATGGTAACCGAATCCAAAGTTTTTGGCCGAAAAGTGCCCAATTATCACTGAAAATAGACATACATTGCACAATTGCAACTTCTAGAATAAGTACGTTTCGAACTTGTGACAACTTGTACTCCACAGTATTGCTTTATGTTAATTTAAGGAGGATCTTGGAATTAAATTTGGTATTTCTGTCTTGTAGCAATTGTGTCGGAAAAGTGGGTGGGGTAACAAGGTATTCAAATTTGTTGTTTTTTGACATTTTTGAACTCATATTGTTGCAAGCCGCGGTTACTCGGAAAAGTGTACATGCTTTAGTAAGACAAAGCTAGATATGATATATAATGAATTGGAAAAAAATGTTTGGGATGTTACCGTCTACTTATCGTAACCATGGCAACTATGATGCTACCGTCTCAAAAAGCTAAAATGTGCAAATGCAGCTTGTAAGGCGTTTTTGTATTGCAGAACATGAAGGCATCTGACACAATCAACAATAAAATGTTTAATTAATACTTATATTTTGCTTTTTTGACAAATTAGTGGTGAAAGGCCCTAAAAGGGACCTGATAATAGCCCTTTTAGAGGTCTACATAAGAGAAAAAAACGCTATTTGTTAAATAAAAAATGCAAAACTCATGTATAAGTAGTGTAGAAATAACATAATAATATTTTCAAGTCATTGATCTTATAGCTAGCATTTTATAAAAGAAAATATAGGGTGTTATCTCAATATAGGGGTCCAAAAGGGGTTCAACAGGGGGTAAATAAGGCGTCAATTTTTTTGACCAAATAATGCCCGAAAATCAGTAAAATAGACATACATTGTGCTAATGCAACTTTTAGAATGAGACATTTTTGACCATGTGATTACTTGTACTTTGCGGTTTTGCACAATGTGAATACAAGGAGTGTATGGTTAATAATTTTGGTAATTCTGTCATATAGCAAAGGTTGCAAAAGTGTGGGTGGGGTAACAATGTACTAAAATATGGTAGTTTTCGACATTTTTGAAACCATATTGTTGCAAGTTGGGGCTACTTGGAAAGGTTTGCACACTTTAGTAAGACCAAGCTAAATATGGTCTGTAATAAACTAAAAAGATATATTGAGGAAGTTACCACCTTCTTATCGTTACTATGGCAACTCTGATGCCACCGTCTCAAAAAGCCAAAATTGACAAATGCAGCTTCTAAGGCGTTTTTGTATTGCAGAACATGAAGACATCTGACTTAATGAAGAATTAAATGTTGAAATAATACTTATATTTTGCTTTTTGATATATAATTGGTGCAAGGCCTAAAAAAGACCTGATAATAGCCCTTCTAGAGGTCTCTGTAGGCAAAAAAAACCCCAACTATTTTGTAAAAAATGCCAAACTCTTGTATAAGTGGCGTAGAAATTACATTAAAGTATTTTCAAGTCATTGATCTTATAGCTAGCTTTTTATGAAAAATAAACATTGAGGGGTCGAATAGGGGCTCAAACGGGAGTAAATGAGGTGTCAAACTACTAATTCTTTTATGTCCATTACTATACTATAACTTTATTTTGTTCACTTCTCATTCATTCAGCGACAATGTGCATCTAAATATCTAAAGGGAGATGACAACATATAAGCTTAACGCTTACCGTCAAATCCTAGAAATATTGTATGTATGTATATATCATAATATGTTAAAAGTACTTTGAATAAAATATTGTTTAAACCAAACTTTTTGACAAAAATAGTGCCGGAAAATCATTTAAAATAGACATACATTGCCAAATGCAACTTTTAAAATTAAAAAAATTTGACCTAAAGTGAACTTGTACTAGGCAGTGATGCTCCATGTGAATACAAGGATGGTATGGTTAATGATTCTGGTAATTCTGTCATATAGCAATGTTGTAAAAATAGTGGGTTGGGTAACAATGTACTAAAATATGGCAGTTTTCGACATTCTTGAAAGCATTTTGTTGCAAGTCTGGATTACTTGGAAAGGTTTTCAAACTTTAGTAAGATCAAGCTAGCTATGGTATATAATACATTGAAAAAAAAAATTAGGAAGTAACCATCTTCTTACCATAACCATGGCAACTATGATTTCAAAAAGCCAAATGGACAACAACAGTATGAAGGTCTTTTTTGTATTAAAAAACATAAAAAAATCTGGCACAATAAAAACGTAAAATGTTAAATGATACATACATGTTACTTTGCTGGCAAATCTGTGGTGAGAGGCCCTAAACAGGACTTGATAATAGCCCCTTTAGAGGTTTATATCGGTAAAATGCTAATTTTTAATCGAAAATGCCTAACTTGTATATGTGTAGCATACAAATGTCATCAAAATATATTTTGGGCATTGGACTAATAGCTAGCAGTTTAGAAAATAGACATGTGGGGTTGATTCAATCTAGGGTTAGGGAAGGGACTCAAAAGGGGGGTAAATTTCATCAAAACATATGTTTTAGGACACTTGAATCAATTTCATTGTTAAAACCTGACTCCTACTGCTACATTTATCAAGTAAAGTAAGGAAGAAAGCCTTTTGGCCAATTAAGTCCAAACAAAGTTTTAACAACCCCACGATTGGGGAAATTAGTGGACGTCTCAAATGTACCATAAGAAAAGCATATTTTTTAGCATTTAGGTCAATGGAAAAGATGAAATTATAGACGAAAAAATCAGGAAATTTTAGACATATAAACCTTAGATAAATGAATGAATAATAGAGATTTAAAGGGGTGGTTGCAAAAGTTATTTTGTTTTTCTATCTATTACCTGGATTATAACCCAAAAATGATAATCTAGTCATTTTTTAAAAAAATCTTCCATAGAGAGATAGAAAAAAATAAGATATAAGGCCTACAGTAACATACGCTACTTAATTATCACATTTTAATGCAGGATGGCCTTTGGGCCCTGGGGGCTCACCTGAGAATGACTGTTTATATGGTAGAGGGAAAGCAAAGCACCTACCCAAATCCAGCTTTTATGTTGGCTAAAGTAACAGAATGTAAAACTTTTAATGTGTCATATAAACCAAGATTGAATCAAACTTGATCAATAACAGTTGCAGTTTCTGACTTACAGACAAACAGATGAATAGACATGCTAATTACCCTGGTTACCATTTTTGATAGATTTACATAGTTTGAACAATCATGGTAGAGGAGCACTAAGGATCATATGTGCTGATTTTTTTTCAAGTTGATTTTGACAAGAAGATTTTTAAATGTATCCCTATATTTACATAGGAAACTGGTCTCATCCCCTGGCGGCCAGGTTTTTCAACCTATCAAAAATATTTGGACATTTTTGGCAGTGCGTCGCCCATTTATGCCGAGTCATTTTCAAATCCTTCAGTTAGTATTTCTCAAGATGCCATGGGTTTGTCTGCAGTTTGTGATTGTGGTATTTCCTGATCATACTGACAAGAAGACTTGTTCGAAGTTTTCCTATACATTAATAGGAAAAACAGTCCTACCCCCATGGCGGCCAGGTTTTTTCATCAATTTATATAATATGAACAACCTTGGACAAGAGTCAGCAAAGGACCATTTGTGCCGAACTATTTTCAAATCTGACCAGTAGTTTTGGACAAGATGTTTTAATCTTTTTTCATTTTGGTTGCTATGGCAACCAGCTTTCTGCCTCAAATAGATTTTTGGAACAACTTAAAAAGAATACCACCAAAGATTATTCATGTGTAGCTTGGCGACATTCCACCCAGAGGTTTAGGAGATGTGATTTAAAGCAAATGTTGACTGACGACGACGGACATCCTATGATCACAACAGTTCATTTTCAGCCGCTAAAAAGGGTCGTCTCAGAAGTAGTTTTTTCACTATAAAACCAATAACTCTGGTGTAATTCTAAATAGTTAGAGTTAGATTAACTCAACCAATAACTATAATTGTACATTTTTATATTTGTGTTGGTAGGATTATAAGAGACTAAAAGGCTGTTTCAAGCTAAAAAATGGATCGTCTCAAATACTAAATAGGGATTTTTAACTTTTTGCTAGCTGGTCATAATCGAAGTTATTATACCTTCCTCATAGTTATAATTATTGCATGATATGAGAGAGCAGATTGCTACCTCTCTCTCTCTCTCTCTCTCTCTCTCTCTCTCTCAAGACTTCGCTTTACTGAAATACTGTTGTTTTTGCAATTAAAACTACAATTTTACAAGGACTGTTTATAAACAAAACAATACGGATATAAGCTTGACAATATAATATGTATATTTTATCCCATTTTCAGACTGGAATCTTAAGACTTTCCCATAATTTTCGGTCTTTCTAGTACTTTTATAAGTATGATGATACATTTTAGATTGAAAAGGGTTTGCAGAAAAAATATTAATGGTATTACATGCATGCGGAACCAACTGTCAGTTACCATTTAAACGCGCAAAATAATGAGAAAAGTAGGTCAATTAGGTTCTGCATGCATAAATGTATGTAAATAAGTCACAAAGAGCATGAGGGTGTTTAACTTTTGTTTAACCATAGACTCAGTGTTAAGAGTACCTGATAGTATCCATATTGTTCTGTTTTAGAGCAATGAAATCAATTTTATTGGTAATTGGGTAGTATTTAAATAGAGGGGTTGTAAGTTTTTCTATTTATAGCTCTGGACCTGGTAGAACGTATAATATCTAAATTTAAAGGAATTTAGATTGATTTTATGCCAAAATATTTGAAAGCTGTCGCCATGACAACCGAAAAATCAACAGCTGAACATACATAAATGTGGTTGATTTTACCAAAATACATAAATTGTCATTATTTTTTACAAAATCCAAGACAATGTGTGAAACACTTCTATGGGAGATTGCCGCATGATTAAGAGAATTCTAAGGTCCTACTTACCCCACCCACTTCTCATCAAAGATAGTATATTGTAGCAATTTAATAAGGCTGCTGTATTGAATTATTTCCATCTATTGAAATAAAAAATTGCATTTTCTGACACAAACCATGTAAATAATGATGACTATGGGCGATTTCAATACAAGTGAGAAGGCAAGTTTGCCTAACTTTTGGGTCAGAATTTTTAACACTAAAATTACATTAAAAATTCAAAGGCAGCTTTCCTATTGGCTATTTTATTGTTATTTGTAAGAAATGTGACTAAGTAATTATATAAAGAGATTTATAATAGATACTATCATTTCTTTGAACAATAAATTAATACCATTGTGTAATAAAGTCATTTTACAGTTATCCTAAAGTGAAACTTATGTTGCCATGTATACGAACAGAAGCTGATTACTTCTGAAACATGTTTGTCATAAAATAAAAACTATATATCCTGCTCTAATATGTATAACCATGCATATATGTTTAAATGCATGATTTAGGTTGTTGACTGTGTTTAAAAATGCCTAAAAGGCATGTTTTTCAGGTCCTACTTACCCCACCCACTTTTCCTCATAAATAAGCATGTTTAGATAATTTAATTAGAATGCATTGGTCTTATTTCTTTAATTTAAGTCTACATTTTCACAAATATTGCACATTGGTGATAAATAATAACAATTTTGAGGGTATTGGAAGGGCAAATTAGCCAAATGTGTTGGTTTTTATTTTAAAATTCATAATTTTTACCCCTTATGATGCCCCTAAAAGTCTACAAATAGCTTATCTGTAGCAGACTTTAATGTCATATATAAAAGAGATGTATGAGTAATGAAAATATATTATTTACAATAGACTATATTACTGTAATATAGCAATAAATGAATTGTTTATGCAATATTTTTTTTTTCAGTTTTTCTACAGGGAAACATTTGTTACCATGGTAACGACAAGAAGACAGTAACTTCCCAAACATTTTCTTCCATATTATAAAATTTCATACCCTGGCCTATTATATATTAACATGAGAGTATGTGAAAGTAGCCGTGCAAAGTTGTCGTGTTTGCGCGAAAATGCCCCAAAAGCGTAATTTTTCGGTCCTACTTACCCAACCCACATTCAGTGAAAGATAAGTATAATTAAGCATTTTCGTAAGGCTGCTACCATTAACTAATTCAGTTATATTAAGTCTGTTTGTTCAAAATAATTCCATGTTTGTGATTGGTACAAATTATTTTTAGAGTAGTTTAATGGTAAAAATGTCATTTTTCATGTGTTTTTTGCTTCTTTTTTGGCCCAAATCTTTGGATGCTGTTGCTATGGCAACGGAGGTTGAATTGGATGAACTAACACTTGATTTCTTGTTTTTACATGACCGCTAGCACTGTCAGCAAGTTTCATCAAAATCCGAGTCGGAGCGTGAAATGGTTCCTATATAACTTGCTCCATATTTACAGAGAATCGCTCTTAATACTTTGCATATGGTATGTTCAATAGATATCACCATTCCTACCAAATAAATAAAAAAAAACCGTGCAGAAATCACTTTTTAAAGCACTTTAATTTTCATGAAATTTCAGACCCCCTCCCCTTTCTACCCGCCATAACTCTCGAGTGCGTAGGAATTTTGAAAATATTTTGCTAGCTGGCTCTTGCCATTAGATTCACCTATTACACTAATACTACATGTACCACACTAGAAGCTCAAAAGCAGTGTTCTGGGAATCAGAAAAATAGACGTATAAGGCCCAAACCGTCAATGATCCTTTGAGCGTTTATTGACAGGACGTTTATACAACTCAATGCCAAATCACCAAAACGTGGAAATCATTGAAAGAATGCTACACATGTGTTACTTCTGCTTCATATGAATGGCGAGGAGCTAAAATGGATAAAACAATTTATCCACGCGGCTTCGTATTCACTCTGACAATAATTGAAACTTCCTGTAAAACGTTAGCTCTATTCAGTCTAAATCCTTCTTTTTATTGGCAAACAATGGAATCTGACGCCTAGCCGAATTGAGGAAGAATAGTTTATCGCTAAAAGCTTAAAGAATTCCGACAGAAATCCCCAAAATCAACTCTGATTCCTGATGCCGAAATGCATGTCACATATCGACTATTGGAACATTACCGTGCATTCCATTTTTTTCAACCACCCTTCTTTAATAGAATACTTTGTTTCTTATACAGTTTGAGGTATAATGTTAAAACTAAAGTAGGTTTCGATGCCTAACTGAATGAACTTTCGTTTAGGTGAACCAATCGTCCTAGGGCATTCGTTCGGACAAAGATATTATCAAAATAAAACAAAGTTGCGTTTGAACTTTGACTCAGTATAGAAACATAATGCTTGCAGTTTCGAAAAGGCAAAATAAATGCCCTTTAATATTGTACACATTTGAGCCAGTGCATTAGATTTCCAACAATGTGGTATGTGTGACCAGCAAAGCCTCAGATCAGCCTGCGCATACGCGCAGTCTGATCAGAGCCTTTGCTAGTCACTTGAGTATTTATTCTATGATTGTTAAGCTACTGACTGAACACCATTTGGAGTATCTAAGCTTAAAAGGAGGCTGCAGAGGCTCGTCCGAGTCTACACTTGTCGAAATGTCAAATTGTTGGAAATTTCATCCCCGGCTCATTTTCATTTCTGAAAAGAAGACGGACAATATTAGATTCATTAATCATTTATATAGGGTTTAATGAAAAAGGTAGCACACACTACATCAGAGGGGCAACCATATTTGTTTCCAAAGGTCTATATATTCGGCGCAATTATAGCCTACTTTGATGATATTACCGATTTATCTTTTGCACTTTTCTGAAGTCTTATAATTTACTTTTAAAATTATGAGGCCCTGGAAGGGGGTCCCAGTATCCCATATCCCTTTAATTATTTTGAAAAATGTCCCATATCCCTAAAATAAATATGGCAAATATCCCAAAAATTCAGAAAGCATTGTATCCCCATATCCCTAAAATTGATCCAAAATCCCATATCTATGTAAAAAATTGCAAAAATATCCCGTATCCCTATAAGTTTTTGGCCAATATCCCTGTATCCCTAAAACCCCTTCCAGGGCCTCAATTATCAAAAAGTTTTGAAGGGTAACGTATATTTCAGGGTAACGCTGTGTTTACCAGAGGGCTAAGAAGCTGCAAAATACTGAGCTTTAAGAAAAATATGGTAAGCGGCCTGCTACAGATCATTGACGCGCGTTGAATCGAACAAGACTTCCATGGCCACGCCCAAGGTTGAATCTATATGTGTCAGTGTAGAAATTATTAATAGAATTGCGAGGTTACTCTTTTTAAAACCATTCAAGCATGCGCCACATCTACACCATAATAGGACCTCGTCGCCAGAAAACCTATTCGGTATCTGTAATCAGCCTGCTCAGCTAAAGAGAGCCTTGCTACAATAATGACATTTTTTAGGAGAAAACATTCCAGAAAGCGAATAATAAAAGGAGCTGACCAGACTGCGCATATATATGCGCAGTCTGGTCTGCATCTTTATTATTCGTATACAACAAAATTAAGTGCCAATATATGTCTTAACCATACCTTAACGCATTTGTGTGAAATTTGACACCCCGCTTAAGCAAACTGCGTATTCGCCAACACGAGTAGTTTTTATCATTATGCTTCTATAAATAGTATCTGTGTCATTTGTTCTTACTGAAATCGATTGTTGTCATATGGAGAAGGGAGGATCCTTATATTAAAACAGGTATTTTGAAATCATGGCAAAATATGTGATTTGTTCTCCTTTTTTGTAGGTTTTCTATTTTATTTACTACATGAACTAGATCTACTAAAGAACATGAACATAATATAATGATCACTGTAAAATAGATATAATACTATAACAGATCTTTGATTAAAATTGTTCTGACCACAACAGCGTGGCATCACTTAGTAGTTGAACGTATAGTTTACCATGTTTACATGATAGGCTACCGCTTACTCTACCATTGGCAGAAATTGGAACCATAATCAATTTTACATGTTATATCTTCGTGTATTCGTTTGTATAATCATTATTTTGTATGTTATATATTGTTAGTAATTAAATCCATGATACCCCTCCCCCAGCCCCCCCCCCCCCCCTCACACACACCCCTTCCACAGCCCCCACATGAGGCAGGAATACGGGTTTAGTTGATACTTCACGTCCCAGCAAATAATTTTCGGGCGTTTCCTGGGCTGAACTATAATTACTAAGCAGATGCAACATTTCACGCTAGAGAACCACTAGCGTGTATTTAAGGCGTTTAATAATCACCGTGAAATCTTTAAACTATCTTCTATTCTCAAAAGATACATTAATGAGCCTAATTTATTTTGATTTAATTCTTTACGTCCCTATCAACAATCTCAGTTACGAATGGACAGGTCTTCCTGTGTTGAGCCAGAACTGTTAATTTGCCGGCGTACGAGATTACGTACCCGCCATTAACGCATCAGCGAGCAGCAAAGATTCATGCGAGCAGGCTGACCAGAGATTTCGTTGCTCGCATACACGAAGTATGGATGTAGATGAAGGCTCCTATTAAACATT